>APFE031210274.1:43677-132897 GCA_000404065.3 Pinus taeda | reverse complement strand
AGAAGACAAATCAGAAACAAGAAAAATGTGTGTGTTCGTTTCGGCGGTCAACAGGATGCTTCAACCAGCAAAGTCTTCTTTGGTCAGCCAGCCCAGCATGTGTCACAACAACCCTCCAACCATTAGATGAGTCAACCCAAGTCAATTCTACAAAAGTCAACGCTGTCCTGAAAAGTCAACGCAGGGGCAGCAAGCTAAAAGTCAACGCAGCAGCAAAACGGTCAACCCTTTGACCTCGATTTTGTGCCAGGTAGTACGGCCTTCAAAAATCGAACCTTCCACAAGTTTTCAGCTTGATTGGACCAAGCGTTGACCAAAGTCAACGCTGGTCAAACTTCTGCGAAACCCTAGCAGCAGAAAATCGTACTACAGCTCAGCCGTACGGTCTGTCCTCTTCGTCCTTCCCACATGTGGCTGAAATTCGTCCTCCAGGTAGCTCATACTCTTTAGGATGAGAGAGGAAGATGTGAGTTGTTTTTGTGATGAAATTCTCTCCAACTTTTCCTGTATTTATATCCATCAATGAGGGTGTGTGACACATCTGTTGGGCATGTGAGTCTACATTACAAAACTGGCCGACCTTGCACATATAATTTATTAAGAATAATAAATTCAAAATATAAGTTCTGCTCATCGGATTAAGACTATTTTTATATGGATTTTACACCTCTCAGAAAGAGGAATCCAACAAAAATATTAGCCTCTTAATCTGAGCATCAAAACATGGAGTTTGGACCTAGTTGTCCAAATTTAACACACATGAAATTGAATCAACCCCTAAAGTTGATCCAAAGTCATCACTTTGAAAATATGCAACTACTGTTGGGAAGATCCAAGGAGATGGATCTATAAAAACAAGTATAAGGAATCATACACATGGGTTAAAGCACATTTGCTTGGGTTAAGAGGCAATGGGGTTCAAATATGCAGTAGCCCACCTAAAGAGAATGCAACAGATGGAAATGGTTTAAGCAAGGCAAAACTTGCAAAATATCAAAGAGAAAAAGGTGAGGCAGATGCTAAAGCAAATGAGGCAAATCTTACCTCCCATTTAAAATACCCAACAAGGTTGGGAGCAGCTTCATCAAAGCCTATACTCCATTCTCAAGGAATTGTTTGTTCAAAGTGATCAAATTTGGGACCGCTTGAAAAGAGTTCTAATAATGACGCTTGAGAGATAGCAAATGCAGTTATAGCCCAATTCATTTATGCAAATGGTATTCCCTTTAACCTTGTGTGATCTCCTTACTCGCAAAGATGGTAAAAATAGTGAATGAAGCCCTAAGAGGGTACAAGAGCCCTTGATATGAGAAGGTATGCACCACATTGTTGAGTGCTGAAAAGTTAGATTTGGAGGCTAAATTAGGCCCCATTCGTGATTCAAGGCTCATTTCAGGGGTGACAACCATTTCTAATGGATGGAAAGATCAAAGAAATATGCCTTTGATCAATGTGATTACTCAGAGCCCATATGAGACAATGTTTTTTAAGGCAGTGGATTGTGAGGGGAAAATGAAAGATTATCAATTCATTGCTAACATCTTGATTGAAGCAATTGAATTGGTGGGACCTGAAAATGTTGTCTAGGTAATAACTGATAATGCAATGGTGTGCAGAGAAGCAGGTCTAATAATTGAAGACAAATATCAGCACATCTTTTGGACCCCTTGTGTTGTAGATTCATTGAATCTCATGTTGAGCAAGATGGGGAAGCAAATTGAGTGGATTCGAGTTATTTTTGAAAAGACAAAAGAAATTCAAGCCTTTGTCACAAACCACCACATGTCCCAAGGCATTTACAGGGAATTTGCTAAGTTGGAGCTTCTTAAGGTACCTATGCTTTAAAGTTTATTAAATATTTCATAAATTCTAATTCTCAACTATCTAAATTAGGTTCTCAAATGTTATGATTCATGAACCATAATAGTTATTCAATCAAATTATGATTTTTAATTTGTTGAAATTTGAAACATTGGCAATTTGACACCTGTTGCCGAGACTCGATTGTCTTAACAAGGCTTATGCAGGTGAAAGATGCATTACAATCAATGGTATGTAGTTCTATTTGGAATCAATGGAGGCAATCCCAATCTGATAGAGCACAAGCAAAGAAACAGTTGTTTGTTGATGATGAATTGTGAGATAGGTTGGAGTACTTCTTGGCATTTACTAAGCCAATTATGGATTTTCTCCATATGTTTGACACAGATATGCCTAATTTGGGAGCGGTGTATGAGGGCATTGATTCCATGATAGAAAAGATAAGGTTGGTTATAAATTCCAAGGAGAATGACCTAGATGAATTCTTTTACAGAGAAGTAAAAGATATATTGACCAAAAGGTGGAACAAGATGACCACACAATTGCACCTTTTAGCCTATGCAGTGAATCCAAAATATTATGTTGTAGACTTGCTACGTGATCCAGAAAGAACCTCACCAAACAAAGACCCAGAAGTAGCAGAAGGATTTAAAAATGCTCTTAGAAAGCTTTTTGTAAATCCTGAAATTGGGTTTCGAATTCGTGCACAGTTTTCTCATTTGTGGGATCAGAGGGGTGGAGTTGTGATATTGAGAGTATGCGGAACAAGATGAGATTAAGTCCAATTGAGTGGTGGAACTTCTATAGTGGGGCGCTTCCACATATCCAAAAATGGCCATCGAAATCTTGTCATAGGTTGCTAGTTCCTCTTCAGTACAAAGGAACTAGAGTACATACGTATTCATCCATTCAATGAGGCGAAATATATTGGGCTCTAAGAAGGATGAGGAACTAGTGTATGTCCATTCAAACCTTCACCTTCTGTCACATAAGAGAGATGAATACAAATTTGGGCCCACCAAATTATGGGACGTGGAACCAGAGTTGTCTCACTTGGATATGACATTGAATGCCATGTCTCATATGAATTTGTTTGATGCAGAGTCACTAATAGGTGGATCTTCAAGTGGACATGGCAGCAATGTTCCCATTCCCACTTCTAGAGAGGATGTGGAACCTTATAGTGGCATGAATGAAGACATATTTGATGATATGTAAATGTAATTTATGATGGTGTTTTAACTTTTAAACTTTTGAACAACCATATGAATTATGAATAATGACAGTAGACTGTCAGTCATAGTTCATTTTGTACTTTGTACCATGTAGTAATTAGTATGCATTATTAATTTTGGTAATGATGGTGTCCGTGTAACTTGTCATGTTGATAACTTGATGTTTGAAATTTGAAACAAAAACTTGATGATATGTTGAAGTTGAATCATGAATGTTATAATAATCGTTAATGATGATGACAATGTTTATGGCATATACTGAATTGATGATGATGAATCATGATAGATCATAGATGATAATTGATTATGTATTTACTATTTTTATTATGAATTGATGATGATGAATCATGATAGATCATAGATGATAATTGATTATGCATTTACTATTTTTAGTCTTTATATCTAATCTAGATTCTAAAATATGAACGGTAATATGAAATTTTTATTAATATTATATATATATATATAATAGAGAGAGAGAGAGAGAGAGAGAGAGAGAGAGAGAGAGAGAGAGAATATGTGATGTTTCCTGCCATATCATGTCTAGATTTTTTTGAAAATTTTCCATATTCATTTGAAACTCCGTATCCATATCCGTTCTGGTATCCATTTCAGTGCAACTTGGCTTTTTAGTAATTTTTTAAAGAGAAAGTTATTAGAGACTTTAGAATTAGGTTTAAAAGAAATGTTAACAAATTGTAATCACTGTATAGAATGTGTCATTAATGTTTGAAGGATTTTACTTATTGAAATGAATGACTAGCTAACTCCGACGTTCCAATTATGCTAATATCAGCACCACTGCCTCATTTACATTTTTATTTTATCATTTGAAAGATACAAGGTGTGAAGGATTTTACTTATTGACACGACTGACTAGCTAGCCCTGACCTTTTCATTACATTAATATCAACACCACCGCTTCATTTAATAGCCCAATGTCCTTTGAAGTTCAATTAAATTTGTTTGATAATTAAAGAAAATCATCAAATTAGTGTGGCAATGAATGACGGCGTGAAGGGACATTGAGACACAATCATGATAATAAAAGGTTTTAGTTATGATTTGAGAATAATTCATATGCTTCTATTGTGTGCGTTTAGATATTGAGTTTGCAATTACAAGATTTATTACTTTTAAACTTACTTTTTATATTAGATATTATCTTAATTTTTATTATTTAAATTTATCAAATTATCTTTAATAATTCCACAAAGATCTTATCTGATTAGTTATGCTTTACATAAATTTCAAAAAAACAATGTTTTCCAGGGACGTAAATTTCGCATACGATCTCTCTTTGATGCACATGATACCTTGTTAGAAGGATATATACAAGGACTACAACTACTTATTGTGAATAATAGCTTCAAAAGTTCAGGACCCAAAAAAATGCCAAAATAGTAAATTGTGCTACAATTAAGGAAATTAAAAATTTGAAAGAAATAATGATGGGGGTCCAAGTGGAATAGGCGGGTGGCCACCAACATCCACCTGGATCAAGAACAACAATATGATTTTACCATATGGTCATGTTGGGGAGGAGCCCAAGCACGAGGCCTTAACTAGAGGCTTAGGGACTTATCTGAGAGCAGGGTTAGAGGAATATTTAGCAAAGAATGCTCAAAATAGAAAAGCCCTATCTGCATCCCCAAAAAGGTTATTTTGGCTGAATCGGGATAGGAGGCAATACAAAATTAGGATCTGAGGCCATTATAGGAGATTGTGTTTCATAGTTGGAGTCACATGGACAGGACCGCCACTATTTCAGACAATTTGGATAATGTGAACTTGGATTCTTATGGTGAGTATTGGGAGTTCCCTGGCATGCATTTACCCATCCCTAGGGGATATTCTAGTGTTGTGAAAGACCTTGTGAATAGACTACCTGAGGGGAGTATAGTGTATAATGCTAAGATTGAGAGTATATATTGGAGAAGTGAGGTGGACAGCAGTGGGAGCTATGTGTTGTTGAAGGGCCCTCATGTTAATTTCGAGGCTCATCACATGATCCTCAATGTTGCATTGGGTGTACTGAAGTTTGTCATTAAAATTTGCAAGAGGAACGATGCAAATAGTGACACGGATCAGCAACCACAAGACCTTGTGTTTGATGGCTTAGAGTTGCCCCTGCCACCCCGGAAAGCTAGTGCAATTTGTATCAACTTTCTTCATTATCATATTAAATTTATTTTAAAACTATCACAAATATCGTACATGTTATAAACTATCTTAAAAATATCTAAATTAAGATTAAATTATACATATGACAATTTTGTATAAAATGCATTCTTATAAAACATAATTTTAAATTTATTTATTCAAACAAAATTATATAATATTAAAATATATCTATATCTTTGGTCATTCATACCATATTTTGAATAAATATTTGAGCCCATTTATTACAAACAACTCATAATTGTGAGTGTCAAAACATAAATGAAACATGTTGACATAGCCATTTGCTAGAAATGAGTTTTGGGGCCTTCATTACAATCATAAATACACAACCAATTGAATTTCTACTCTCTTGAATTGAATTCAAGATCATATATTTTTCCATTGACTGAGTTGTTTATGAGAAATTTTCATTCCAATTTTTCTTGAAAGGAATCATTGTCCAAGATCATCAAATCAACAAAGATGTAGAGAGGTGTTGTTGTAAAATTTGAAGCCAAGAAATCATGTTTTTGCAAGTATATGCAGGTGTATCCATACTGTTATTGGGATATCACTTTATGTTAAAATTTCCCTACTTTGAGTTTAGATTTGCTTGAGCTTTGTGGTACATCTAATCAGAAATGTACTGAGGTGGAATGGACTTGTTACTCAGATCAAAGGTCATATCTTTTCCATTATACACTAAAGGGTTTGTGATCTGTGGTCGACGGGTTACATACAAATTGATACTTTGGAACCCTAACTTCCCATGCCTTGACCTTTTTAGCATACAAATATGTTGATCCTCTATCGCGTTTGTATTAAAAAACTGTCTCGGAAGTAAAGGCAGAGTCCCAATCATACAAACCCATATAAGTCAAAGCAAGCAATTTACAATACATATTGTTACTAATTACCAGAGATCCAAAGTGAAGTGGTTGTCGATTCAGAGACATGCATGCCTTGATATGCACTCAACAAATGATATGCTCAATAATGAGGAGGATTGTAGTGTGTAGACACAAGTTTATACAAGCGAATCAAATAGAAAATCCCTAAAATCCAGGTAAAATTCAACCCTACCCTCAATTTCTAGGAATGGTAGAGGGAAAAATATCCCCTAACCAGTGCCATTCCTGGAAATTGAGGCAATTGAAGTAAATCCAACCTCCAAACTAGGTGAATTGGGGCTTGAATTTTTATTTGAGCTTATTTTTCATTGGCTAAAATAAAATAATTATCTATTTTTTAAATATTTCTTGGAATAAATATACAGAAAGTGGGTGATAAAAAAAAATCCCCCATAAACCGCTCCCTTTAAACGATTTTGCCAGGCAAGATTGCCCTAAAATATTCCTAATTGACCATGTGTTGTAAAATGCTAAATTTTTGGAATATAAAATATTTATTTTAAATAATATTTTAGAGGTTATAAAGATAATTAATTGTATAACAATTTAAATAGGGATAGAGATATTAAAATGAGTGAGAATTAGATTCTTTTAAATAACAAAAAAAGAAATCAACAAAAATTTATAATTACCTAGTGTAGCTATATAAACCAAATGGCTAGTAAATGCTCATAGATATCAAAACATTTATTTTATGATACATCTAATATTTCCCACATTAAAATAATCATAAAAATTAAGCAAATTAAATTTTAAAAAACTATAAAAATTAGCCATTGAGATGCTCCTGAGGTATTGAAAAATAGCTTTAATACTCTAAATTAGCCATTGAGATGCTCTTGAGGTATTGAAAAATAGCTTTAATACTCTGGGTCTCTCAAAAAATCTAGTATGGGGATGGACCTAATTTGTCTTGTCACTTGCATGGAATGGCATCAAAGTGAGAAGAGACTCAAACAAACTCATGTGGAAAATAGACAAAGAATATATGGACTTCTTTAATTGAGCCAAAATTCATGTCAGGGGTGTATGCAGAGTAGGAACTACATTTGACCCAAAAAATCATCACATTTCCTTATTAGCCTAGGGCTAGGGCCTAGATATAATAATAAAGAAGAATTAATTGGGTTTCGGCTTGTCCTCGACTTTGCAATGTCCAAGAAGGTGAAGTGCTCGCAAATATTTGATGATTATCAAATGGTTATTGTTTGGTTCTTTGGGATCTCTCAGGCCAGGCAGTAACTCAACCAAAAATTGATTCATGTTTATTCCTTCAGGTAGGTCTTCATTAAATACATGAGGGAGGGGTTGTTCAATTCATCTCCCGATGACTGTTCATATTATTTATTTATCTATTTACATTATATTCACCCAATCATGAGGATTAGGTGTCAACATTCCCCCCCTTAATCTGAAGGGATGTTGGTGAGTCCAAGCATCATTCTGAATCGTCCAAGCTTTTCTCTTCCAAGCGCTTTGGTGAGGATGTCTGCAATTTGCTCATTTTTGGAACAATGACAGAGATGGATTGTTTTGGCCTCAACATGATGTCAAATCAGATGATATTTAGTATTGATGTGCTTTGTTCGATCATGGAACTTTGGGTTCTTGGCCAATTTTATTGCAAAGGTATTGTCAATCATGAGTGGAGTTGATTGTACTTGTTTTACCTGTGAATCTTCAAGAATTTCCACACAATTTCTTTTGTTGCTTCAGCTACTGCCACATATTCTACTTCTGTTATGGAATCTGTTGGAATTGATTGTTTGCATAATCTCCAGGAGACAGATCCTGATCCAAGACTCATAGCATATCCTAAAGTAGATACCCCAGTTTCTTTGTCTCCATCGAAGTTTGAATCAGAGTATCCAATCAAGCTGAAGTCGTCCACCTGTGTGTACTTGATTCCAAAGTCTTGAGTTCCCTTCAAGTACCTTAGAACTATTTTTGCAGCAGACCAATGTCCCTCACAAGGCTTTTGCATAAACCTGGAGAGGATTCCAATAGCAAACAAAATGTCTGGCCTGGTAGTAGTTAGGTAGTTGAGACTTCCTACAAGTTGTCTATAATTTGTTGCATCCTCAAATTCTTTTTCTTCAATAGATGTGAGCTTTAAGTTTTGTTCCATTGGAGTAGTAAGAGGATTGCATTCTGTCATGCCAAACCTATTCAACAGATCTCCAATGTATTTCATTTGAGAAAGAAATATGGACTTCAGATGTTGGGTTACTTTAATGCCAAGATAGTAGTGAACATAGCCCAAATTAGTCATTTCAAAACTTTTCCCCAATTCCTTCTTTATGGATGCAATGTAGCTTTCATTGTTCCCTGTCATCAAAAGATCATCTACATATACCACAAGATATACAATTGTTTTGCCAACTTTCTTGACAAATAAAGTTGCATCATCAAGATCACAATGTTTCAAATTGAGTTTCCGAAGATGCTCAGTTAGTTTTTCATACCAGGCTCGCGGTGCTTGTTTGCGGCCATGCAAGGATTTCACAAGTTTTCATACTTTATGTTCATGTCCTTTCACAGCAAATCCTTCAGGCTGAGACATAAAAACATTCTCTTTTAGATCTCCTAAGAAAGCAGTTTTTACATCCATTTGATGGACTTTCCAACCGTTCTGGGCTACTTGTGCAAATAGTGTCCAGATGGCAGCCCATTTTGTTGTGGGGGAAAAAGTATCCTCATAATCGACCCCTTCCTTCTGTGCAAAACCTTTTTCCACAAGCCTAGCTTTGTGCTTTTCAAGTGAGCTATCAGCTTTATACTTGTTCTTGTAGACCCACTTGCAGCCAATTGGTTTGGTTCCTAATGGAGGATCAACCAGCTTCCAAGTGTCATTATTTATGAGGGCATCATACTCCTTTTGCATTGCTTCTTTCCATTCATCATGAGAAGTAGCTTCTTTGAAGGAAGTTGGTTCAAAATCTGTGGACAAGTTCAATTCACAATCATAAGAAACATCCATATCAACAGGTGATTTAGAGTCATCCACATCACCCCCATTTTGCCGGTTTGAATTTCTAGTTCCTATCTTTCCAACCTCATCAGGATGAACACTTTCAAGTGTCTTTGTTAGTCACTTTTGGGGACCTTTTTTAGATGGTCCAGGCTGCTCCGTTGATTGAGTTGGGGCTGAATCAAGATTGAGTCTCCCAATTCGATCAATCACATCACTTAAAGCATCATCCTTTGTTGGAGTTTCATGCGGGGGAGAGTGTTCTTCAGAAGAAGATTCCACATGTTGATCTAGTATAGGAATCCCCCCTTCAAGATGTGGAATCTGATTATGAAATTCTTGAAATGATTTTGCTTTTGCGAATATATCCAAGCAATCAAGTTGCTTCTCAACAACATAGTTAGTTTTGGATGATTCAAGAAAAATTACATCTCTAGATACAACAAACTTCTTATTTACTTCATCATAGAGGTGGTATGCTTTGGAGGTGTTTGAATACCCCAAAAAGATACACTTACGACTTCTAGCACCAAGTATGTTTCTATGTACCTTTGGTATCAAGGCAGAACAGGTGGAACCAAAGACCCTGAGATGCTTTACCGAAGGAACATGTCCATACCACATTTCATATGGAGTCTTGTTTCTTAGAGAATTAGATAGACATATATTCTTTATATATGCAGCACATAGAACAACATCAGCCCAAAACATTATCTTTACATTTTTGAAGAAGAGCATGGATCGTACCATATTTAAGATTGTCCTATTCATTCTTTCAGCTACACCATGTTGGAGATTATAAGGCACGGTTGTTTGATGTTTGATCCCATGTTGGAGAAGATAGTTTTCAAATTCATTTGATGTGTATTATTTTCCATTATCAGTGCAAGTAGACTCAAGATGAGATTGTGCATCATTTTCAATCCATTTATGAAAATTCTTGAATGTTTGAAAAGCATCAGATCTGTTCTTCAATAAATAAACCCAACACATTTTGGTGTAGTAATCAACAAATGTCATGACATATTTATTTCCATTTGCAAAAGGAATAGGCATTGGACCAAATAAATCTGAATGAATGAGTTCAAGTTTTCTATGTCCTCTTGAATGCGAATCATGAAAAAACTGTTTGCTATGCTTTCCTAGAATGCAAGCATCACATTGCTTAAGTTTCCTGGGAATTGTAGGCAAACCAGCAACACCATTTTTCTTCGACAAGCGGAGACTGTCATAGTTCAAATGTCCAAATCTAGCATGCCATAATAAACTTGATGGAAGTGTACCTTCTTCATGATAAGAATTGTATGAGAAATTTTGTGCACGAGCAGAGGTTCCTTGCAGCGTTAGAAGCCTTTCTTCTTCTATTCCCCTCATGATAAGTGAGTGGTCAAATGCTTTTCTTACCTCATGCTTTCCATCAAACATATGAATGGAGTGACCTTGTTGGCGGATGTGGACCACAGACAGCAAGTTTCTCTTGAGTTGTGGGAGATATAGAACATGATGCAGAAGAAAGTCTGGAAGACCAGGCAGTTTAAGCCTGATTGTGCCAAGCCCTGATGTTTTGATTTTTAATTGGTCTGCAAAGTATACTGTTCCATTAACATTGTCAGTGAAATCTTCAAAAAAATATTTTTTATGAGTCATGTGGCAGGTTGCTCCTGAATCAAGCAACCAATCATTTTTCCAAGAAGCAAGTGAAGCATTAAATAAATCTTCATTTACTCCAATGTTACATTGTGCCACAACATAGTGAGTGGATTCAAGTGCTTTACCTTTGTCTGTATCATCAGTTTTACCTTTTTGTTTGTTTCTTTTCTACTCAATTTTGTCCCATGGTAGCTTGCATGTAGAGGCATCATGTGATCCATTTCTTTTGCAGTGAATGCGGTGAAAATCTGCCTTTTCTCCTTGAGAATGTCTACCCCCTGCCTCTAAAATATCTTCCTCTTCCTCTTCGACCACCTCTTCCTCTTGTAGAATCTTAAGCAGGATGCTTTTCTTTATGAGCAAGACACGCAAACTCTTCAGAATATTTAGGGGATGTCTCCTTTCCAAAGGCTTTCTCTCATTCAACAAACTTTTTCACAAGAGATTCAAAGGTGATATCTTTGAGATTTCCATTTGCTTGCAATGATTCAAGATAATTGGAGTAAGTAGGATAAAGTGCCATGAGAAAAGTGATAAGAGGAATATCCAATTCAACCTTAGTGGATTTGATATCATGCATTATAGTCTTTACTTCAAATGCAAGAGAAAGAGGATCATTATTTTGCAGTTCAAGAGTGAAGAGTTTAATCATGAGTTGAACAACTTCAAGTGCAAAATGTGAGTCATAAAGTTCTTTCAGCTTTTGTAAGGCTTCAAAGGCAGTTGAATATGACGAAATATGGAGACTCACCTCTTCATTTACAAATGCTGTGATTAATGCATAAGATTTGTTGTTCTTGTTTTCCCAAATGACGAGCTCTTTGTCTAAGGTAGGTTGTACTGGTTCATTGTCTCCATCTCCGACACACACTCATTTCCACAACTCATTGAAAATGAGGGTGTGTTTTATCATCCGGTACCATTCAGGATAGTTCTCCTTGCTAGTGAGAACTATTCCCACCATGGATATGATTGAATGCATTCTGTAAAAGAAACTTCTACTGATAGAAAAATACTTTTGCCAATATATAGTAAAATTGTACTTCTGATGGTAATTTTTTTTTTTTTACATTTCAAAAGGGCATTCTCTCCATGTACTGTCTTTTTCTTTAATGAAAATATAAAACATAAATCAGCTAGGCATTCTCAAAAGATTTCAAATATCTTCCTCATATACCAATATGGACACCAATACCTCACGCTACATGTTTATGCAACATATTTCCCTCACCTCATTGTTTATGCGAGAACTAAATGAAAGGCTCCAACATATATCTTCCATATACCCCAATGGTAATTTTATATAATGTAATATATGCCCATTAAAAGCATCACATATAGTGGAACCAAAAAGTATCATGTATGTGAAGCACGTTACCACACAATGAAGCATGCAAGTTATCAAGCTATGAAGCACGTTATCACACAATGAAGCACGCAGGTCTGCTTTGATTCTTGTACATAGGTTATCAAGCACACAGGATTATGGTTCCATCTCAAGTAGTTCCCTTGTACGCAGTGCCAAATATTCCCTCACCACGCATGTTCTTACCATGAAAGTTTTATGTTGTAGCTACCAATTTTTTCATTTCAAACTCTGTGAAAACATTGGACAGCTAGAAATCGGTTGCAGACATGGTTTTGTGAATAACAGAAATGCAATGAAAAGCTCATTCGGATGGTGGAGGTGGAGAGTTGTAGACCAAGACGCAGATGATTTTGAAGGTGGAGACAAGGAGGAATACAGGATGAGAGATGTCTGCAAAGAAGCTTTGCTATCACAGAAGCTTAATCAGACTTCTCTAGAAGTTATTTTGGACAGCCAGTTGATAGTACCAAGTTGGAATCCACGCGAGAAGATACTGAAGCTAATCAACACAATCAACACCTGAAACGCCAGCTTCATGATAAGAAAAAATCTTTGAACAAATACAAAAATGAACTTGCGGTTATGGAATTGGAGCTGCAGGCTCTCATGAGTCTTCTCAGGCAAAAGAAACGATAGCAGGTCAAGCATTCAGGCTACTACGTGAAGCAGGTCATTGCGTGGAGTAGGTCATTTCGTGTTGATAACGGTTCAGGCTACTGCGTGGAGTAGGTCACTGCGTGGAGCAGGTCATTCATGCTACACAAAGCAATTGGGACAGACATTAGACAGGGAAAATGGCAGTATGGACAACACTTTTGAATGGAGAGCATAGGAGCAGAATAGGGAGTTACAAAGGACATAAAAGCTAAAAAAGGAGTTGGCTCTGATACCATGTCAGGCCAGGCAGTAACTCCTCAACCAAAAAATGATTCATGTTTATTCTTTCAGGTAGGTCTTCATTAAATACATGAGGGAGAGACTGTTCAGTTCATCTCCTGATGACTGTTCATATTATTTATTTATCTATTGACATTATATTCACCCAATCATGAGGATTAGGTGTCAACAGGATCGCTACATAGACACTTAGCCTTAAATCCTTAGCAACAAAGAATTTTCCAATTACACAAATTTTTTGAGGAGTTGGAGGTATCACATATCCATAGGGGACATTATGTTAATGTGGATAGAAATAAAAGGAAACATTACTCTAGCTTATATGACATTTAGAGATTACAAAAAAATTGTTGATGTCCTTAGAGTGAATACCGACAACATTTTATGAAATTGAAGGTGTTTGTCATCATTGAGACCTTGCATGTTTTTTGATGTTTCATTGGTTTATGTTCTGGAATGGTAGAATTTCATAGCTCTTAATAGACTTGTCCAAGTTGTAATTAAACAATAATTTGTATACTTTGATTTCAATGAAATAACAAATATGTTATTTTTTCCATGGGAAAAAAATAAATTATAACTTTAATTTAAGTTATTCTTAATAATAATTATAAAAGAATTAATATGTGAGATATGCAACAAGTTTCTAACTATGGAGATTCACTTTCACTTTATTCTTAATTTGTAAATAGGATTTGTTACAATATTGTGGCTTACTAATAACACATGCTGGAAAAACCATAACTCATTTTCATTTAACATTTTTTTTTAATTAATCAATTTAATTAAAAGGGCCGTGAATTGTTAATTTTAAGATAAATCTTAGACTTTGATTTGTGACTATTACTAAAAATATTTTAAAACATTATGTAGAGGTTAAATCTCTACCATTTACCTAATAATTATTGATAATTCAATTAAAATTCTGAAAATCCTATTTTAACACAAATGCATCATCTAAATTATATTAACTAATTACATATATAAAATAAAACTATCTCTAATACATAAAAATAATATAAACAACTTTATCAATTTTATTCATTATCATATTAAATAATTTGATTTTAAAATTATAGACATTATAAAATAAATATTTGATTTTAAAAACTATGACAAATACCTACATATTATAAACTATCTTAAAAATATTTAAATTAAGATTAATAATACAACAATTGTATTATAACTTCCTATCAAATATAATAAAATCTTTATAATTATAGAAGAGAGAAATATTATCCCCCTCTCCTATTATTATTATTATAGGTTTAAATCAAAAAAATAATTAAATTTATAATTAAATTTATTTAAAAATTGTAATATATAAATTATATCTATATCCCCATTAATAATAATATAAAATATACAATAATATATTTTTAAATAAAAATTTAATTAATTAATTATTAATTTTTGTAATTTTTATTAATATTATTTTGATTAAAATTTTTTAACATTCCAATAAATAAATAATTTGAATAAAATATTTAATATTAAAATATATTTTTTAATTTACATTTATTAAAAATATTCCAATAAAAGATCAAATAAATAAATAATATAAATACATTGTATTATAAAAGTTTATAATATGGTTCAAATTTTAATATTGATTTTAATTTATATTAAAGTCAATATAAATTTATATGTGTTGGATTATGAGTTTTAGATTACAAAAGGGTGGTCTAAAGAAATTAAATGTCATATTAGACTTAAGAAAATGTGTCTCTTATTCTCTATTTTTTTGGCATTTAAATTTATAAGCTAGAAAAGTGTTTGGAAATTACATGATGCAATAGCCCCAAGTTTATTGGTGTGGTCATTACTCTTCTCCTTTATGTTGACGATATCATTTGTTGATCTTGGAGCACTTTTTTCCCTCCTTTTTTATCATAGAAATAAAATATTAAAGAATAGCAATTAATCTCTTACTTTCTTAAGGTCGTGTTGTGGCCACCAACAACCCCCCTCCTTATATAGTGTTATTGCTAATACTAAATAAGTGGGGACCTTTAGTCAAAAATTTTAAAAAAAATCAATTAGTGCTTATATTTCCTTTTGGATAAAGCCTACCATCATGAACTTAGGAAAATACCTTTGAAAAATCTAAAAAGCTTAAGTTTCATGATGAAGAAAGTAAAGTCACTCCTTAAGAAATATCGCATCGTGCAAAGAATGATAGGATACCTTCTCATGAGCTAAAATTTTAAAAAATGCAAGATTGCGACGCGAAACTCCATCGCATCGCATACATTAATAAGCACTCACGTTGGAAAACCTCAAAATCGTCGATATGCGATATCGCATATCGCAAAATCGCATAAAATACACATATCGATTAAACAATATTGTGATCTTGCGATCTTGTGATCTGCGATACTGCGATGCAGCGATATAGCGATAATGCGATGCTGCAATCTGCGATACTGCAATGCAAATCGCAGAATTATTCCATCGTAGATTTTC
Source organism: Pinus taeda (assembly GCA_000404065.3). NCBI lineage: Eukaryota > Viridiplantae > Streptophyta > Pinopsida > Pinales > Pinaceae > Pinus > Pinus taeda. Next base: position 117,411 of record APFE031210274.1, on the reverse strand, counting down.
CTTGCCCAATATTCAAGAAAAATCTTTTTCCATAAACCAAGAACTGGTCATGCGCTTTAATGTTAATTAATGAGTTATATGCTAATTGTTAATAAAATATGGTTTTGTGTTTATCGAAGAGATAGTTCACGTAAAGTGGCGCGTGTTTGCATATCTTTGGCATTTAAAGCTTTCTTGTCATTATTTTTATCATTACTTTCACCGCATTTGTAAATTTCAGGAACGAAGAACAAAAGGTTATACAAAGCAGTATGCAGGAAACTATGAGGAAGAAAGGCAGGACTACAAATTTCATCTGGGAAGGCACACCTGATCTACTGAAGGAAGAGAATCCTAAAGTAATGGGATTTGTGGCTACTACAGGCCCATCAAAGTCATCTGAAACATCAGTTAGAGAGTTAGCTCGTTCATTCCTGCACTGGATAGCAGCAAGGCCCCAAATTCTCACATACACGGACAGTGTTGATAACACAGATGAACAGTTTAAGACTCGGGTCAAGAGCTTACGGAATCATTATCTTCACAAATTTTGAGCTTTATATCTCCCAAAAGGCGCAAAAGGCGAAAAATGCGTCAAGGAAGCCCGAATCAAGAAACAGAGGCATTTTCTGATGCACAATTAGCGCCTAGCGCTAATTGCGCATCGCTAAGAAAATTGGTCAAAAAGGAAAGCTTCCAATTGCTCAGTTACCTGCAAACCCCAAAAAAAAATTGTAAGAGGCGACGCTAGAAACAGAAAGCTAAAGAAAAGGCAGAAGGAATTTCAGGGTTAATCAAGTTAAATTGGGAATAATACTGGGCATACATGGTAAAGTCACATAGTCAGCAGATGATTCGTAAATATGTCATCAATTATGCCGAAAATATGGTGCCAAATCTTGCTAATTTTGTTCTCTCAGCACAATTATAAGCTGAAGTTGGTCAACCAACTCTTCTCAGGCAAATACTGAATGCTTGCGATATTAAGGAGCAAATACAGACATAGTTAGATGTTAGATTTAATTTTAGAAATAGTTTTATTTTATTTTTGCTTAGAAAAAGGACGGTCATTTAAACCGCATCCTGAATTTTTGTAATAAGTTATTTTTAGTTTTAGTTAGTAGTATTTAAACCACTTCTCATGCATTTAGAGAAGGGTCCAGGAAATTTGTCAAAAACTTGTTCTCAGAACATGCACTTCTACACCCTCAGAGGAGGTTTTGATGAATGGATGGATCGAGACTTATTAATGTTTGCATTTAATGTCTGCTACTGATGTTGCACTTTTGTACTCTTAGTAGATGTTAGAACAAGTAGAGATAAATCGTTTTTGCTTGAAGTTTATGAGTAGGATTAGTCATAAATGGTACTTTTATCTCTTGGCCATTTCTGCTTATGTGTTAAAGTGATTATTCAGTTTTAGTTGTTTATATATTAATGCAGTGTCAAGGCCTCAGTTATCATTTGGGGCACTTTGTACGGTGTAGCTATTTATTTTATGCTTCAATGTATGAAAGCTTTCATTATGCGATTATGTTTTTTCAGCAACTGTTCGTCTAATCTTTTTATACGAAGTGGTTCATCTTTAATTGAATTATTTTTCTCAATGAATAGTTGAATGATCTTTAATATTACCAGTGTGTATTTGAATCTTTTTAGATCGCATAATAGAAAATTACACCCCGGGTAGTTATAGACTTAGTGTTTTTCTGCATTATTTAGAATACAATAGCCTAGCAACTAGATTAAAGTAGAATTATAACACTAATTAGGATCGTTCGATCAGACACACACACGATCAAATTCTACACACACACACTCATAAATTGGGAAACTAGTCCCATATCCCCAGTCGGACCTGCTATACCAAATGGATAAGGAGCTTCCAACCAAGGTCCAGACCGGGCGGGTATCCCCCTTGTTGTAGACCCGATTTTCGGGGCTTCAACATATTTGGCGCTAGAAGGAGGGCCTGAACTATGAATGGAAAGTAAATATAAATCTAAATACCATTCTGATAGTAAATTTCCCTCGCCATCTCCCCCAACTTCTCCATTACACTTAAACCCAGAGTTGGAAATCGCTGGAGCATCAACTGCTGCTAAAAACCCTGACATTTCAGAACAATCTACTATCGAACCTCCTGAAGTCGAATATCTGATTCACAAACTTCAACGATTTTCTATTTCTCCTCAAATATGTGATAAATCTCAAGGCAGCGTGACTTTGCAATATAACCCTGCTCATCCCCTGACCAGATTAAAGAGTGAAAAGTTTGGCGTTCAACCAACTGAATTACCTCTACCCAAAAGAAAAAGAGCAAGGAAATCACCTAAAGAGTCTGATAGTGAGACTCTTTCATCATCATCATCACCCATCTCAACCTCTTCACTGCGAAGTCAACCATCCACTCCTCCACTTCATATCATCATTCATCCACCCACTGGAACCCTCACAACTCCTCCTAAATCATCTGCAATCGTAATACCCTCATCTTCCCAACTGCAGGGATCATCTTCTGCACTTTCCTCTATAAGTAAATCAGCGATGGCCCAAACTCCATGGAACAACCCTGGGGCAGTCTTAATGCCTGCACCCTTGAGTCAAATACCGGCCCATCCTGAGAAATGGTTGCCTAAGTTTAATCCTGAGGCAGGCATGTTAGTAGAAGAGCATATATACAATTTTATGCTATCCATTAATCTCAATGGGGTTACCAAGGAAGATGTTGTTGTTTGACTTTTTTCTTATTGTCTGCAAGGAACAGCTAGATCATGGTATTTCTCATTACCCTCTGGATCTATCACTAGTTGGGACATCTTCCAAGAACAATTCCTGGCCAAGTTTGGTGATGACAGGTCTACGACAATGCTAGTCAATGACCTATCCAACCTTAGGGCCGAATCAAGGGAACCTATCAAAGATTTCAATTTACGGTTCAATAAAATCTTAAACAAAATTCCTACTGCTTCTCAGCCTAGGGAAGAAGTGCAAAGTGAATGGTATATCACTGTTTTACCATCAAAGATAACAATCTTCGTGGGCAAGGCTAATAAAACAATCTTAGCCAAAAACATGAAAGAAGCAATAGCAGTAGAGGAACGTATAATAGACCTAGAGAAGAAATCCATGATAGAGGAACAGAAATCCAAGAAAGTCACCTTCAAAGAATATTCCAAGAAGAAACAAGCGAAAGATCCATTCGATTTGGAAGGATTGCAAAAAGTTTTGAAGACCATGTCCAATGAAATGGTCAACATCAAAAAGCAAGTAGCAGAAACTTCTTCAAAAAAGCCCTATAGAGCTTTTAAAAGAAGCCCTTCAACAGATTAAAAGCCTCCCAATGTTGTTACAAGTGTTGAATCCAAAGAAGAGGAAGAGGAAATTGCCACTAAAGGGCAAACCGATGAAGAAGAAGTTGTAGAGTTACAAGGAATGTGGGATTTCATCCTCCCGCAAGAAGAAGATCAAGAAGCATTCCCAGTTAGTACACGAAGTAGAAATCAGCTTGATCCTCCCCAAACTATCCCTAAGCCAAAGAGTACAAGCTCTACAACAAAGGATAAAGTCACAACAAAGAAAACGACATCTAAAGCGACTCAAACCAGCCCATTCCAAACAGATTCATCAACTCCATCTAAAACGCTGATCATTTCAGATGAAATGGAGTACAATATTATAGAAGCATGAAAAAGACTAGGGCCAACATCACTCTTTACGAATTGATGAAGTTAAACCATCAACAAAAGATAATGTTGAAAGAACTACATGCTGTGCCAGTTGCACCTTTGCCTACCAATGTACTTTCTCAAGCTTCCCATAACATGGGAAGACCTCCAACTGATGCGACCAATAAGATTGATCCAACTAACATCACCTTAATTGGAGGAAGATCGAGATCTCATACTCCCCTGTTTCTCCTTATTTGTGAAATTTTCAATAAGAATGTACATAATTGCTTAGTGGATTCTGGTGCTTCATCGAATATTTTACCAAAGTCCATATGTACCAAGTTAAACGTTCAACCACATAAATCCGTTGTGTGCATAGTTCAGCTAGATCGGTCGCAAGTCAAAGTGATTGGCGAACTAAATCAAGTAACCATAAGGCTGTCATCCAACCCAAAGGTATGTCAAGTTATTGACATTTTAGTTGTTGATATTCCAGAATTTTATGGCTTAATTCTTAGCAGGGATTGGTTAGAAAAACTTCATGGATACTTCGCAACTGACTAGTCGCACATGTGGCTGCCCTACAATGGTAAACCAAATCAAATAAAAATTGAATGAGAACTACATCAGAAATACATAGTAACGGAACTAGAGGGGGAAAATGAACCAGTAGCATATAACAATAGCATTATTGGCAATTACTCAGTGGATTCTTTCCTCAGAAATTTTAATGCTCATACGTCACCTTACTTAGAACATTTTGTTTTGTCCCAAATCGAAAATTTTTCTCAAACGGATAGTTCAAAATGTATCAATTTTTTAGATAGTCCTGTAAATAAATCTTTGTTTCGGAAATTATTTTTTGATGGTTCTAAATCTAACGAAGGAGCAGGAGCATGATGCGTGCTAATTAGTCCAGAAGGAGATAAAATTATGTTAACATGCAGACTCAAATTTGATTGCACCAACAATACAACAGAATATGAGGCTTTAGTCCAAGGGTTGTACAAAGCAATTGGGTCAGATGTCAAGTACCTCCAAGTTTTCGGAGACTCTAAAATTGTAGTCAGACAGGTACGTAATACTATACATTGCTTATCAGGTCATTTAAAACATTATCAATCTTTAGTTCAAGATCTGACTGAGCATTTTATATCATTTAATATTTCATCAATACCCAGACTCCAGAATGCAAGTGCGGACCTTTTAGCCAACGTAGCTTCTAAGCTCATTCCTTCAGAAGATTTTAGTCCAGATAGATTCTCAATAAAATTAATCTTTAGACCTTCTATTCCTGATAACATCACAAATTGGAGAATATTCAATGACGATCCTAATATCGTGAATTTCCTCACATCTAAAGGATCCTACTCCAATCAAATAATTGACAAAGACCAACATGATCGACAATTGCAACAAGATAGCACTAACAATGCTATACTGAAGTCGGTGGTCAAGTTAGAAGACCTGTACGATTTGAAAGATCGGTTTAAAAGGTCTACAAATTCAAAACTCCAAATTTCAACTTTGAATTACGAATTAGTAAACCTAGGAACCGATGCCAAACCACAAAACATTGATCTAGGCCTCGACCTAGCCCCTGAAGAAAAATCAGCGTATATTCGTCTTTTGAGACAATATAAAAACGTTTTTTCTTGGAACTATGATGAACTCAAAACATACGACACTTCCATCATGCAACATATTATTCCAATGATCGATAATGAAAAACATGTCCAACAAAAATTGAGAAAGATCCATCCCAATTTAGAAAATCAGATAAAAATTGAACTCAATAAGTTATTGAAAGCCATAATAATCTTTCATGTCAAAAATTCTAAATGGGTCTCCAATATGGTACCTGTTAGAAAGAAAAACAGAGATATTAGAATTTGCATTGACTTTTGAAATCTTAACAAGGTCTGCCAGAAGTATAATTTTCCTTTACCACCTATGGAACAAATATTGCAGGCAGTGGCGGGCTCAAAATTAATGTCCTTCTTGGATGGATTTTCGGGATACAATCAAGTCCCGGTACATCCTGATGATCAGTTAAAGACCACATTCAGAACTAAATGGCGCACATACGCATATCGAAAGATGCCATTTGGTTTGATTAATGCTGGTGCCACATTTCAGAGAGCCATGGAGATCGCATTCAAAGGTTTAGTCAATAAATCTGTAGTAATTTATTTGGATGATATAACCATTTATTCCAAGAAACGAAGCAACCATCTTAGATATTTAAAACAAATCTTCCAACGTTGTTTAAGGTATGGAATTTCACTTAACCCGAAAAAATCTTTTTTCACATTAAGTGAAGAGAAACTTCTAGGATTCATAGTGTCAAAATCTGGAATTCACATCGATTCCAACAAAATCAAAGAGGTTTCTGAAATATCCCTACCTCACAACAAAAAATCCATGCGATCTTTCCTTGGTCAGATCAACTTTGTAAAGAGATTTGTTCCAGATTTTTCAAGAATCGTGTCTCCTTTACAAGCCATGATTAAAAACAACTCAAATTTTAAATGGGGCCAAGATGAACATGAAGCATTCAACCTGATCAAACAAGATATTATTAATGCTCCATCTTTAGCAACTCCAAATTTTTCAGAGCCTTTTATTTTATATACATTTGCCTCAGATAGGTCATATGTTGCGATACTCACTCAAGCAAATCAAGAAAAGGCGGAAGCCCCAATTTCTTTTTTCAGTTCAAATTTACAGGGTGCTGAATTAAATTATTTAGATGTGGAGAAACAAGCTTATGTTGTTTTCAAAGCAATCAAATATTTCAGACCTTTTCTACTCAAAACCCATACTAAAACTATAGTACCGTTTCCAGCGGTAAGGAATCTTCTAGTACAGACGGATGTGGGTGAGAAAAGGGCCAATTGGGTTACTGCCTTACAATAATATGACATAGAAATCAAACCAGCAAACATTGTAAAAGGTCAAGGCTTTTGCAAAATGCTAGCTGAAGCGTCGTGTATTTCTGAAATTCCATCTGCAGAGGTACAAATGTGCGAAGTAAGCCTAAACAATGCTGAATCATTATACGCCGATATCATTTATTATCTTAAGAACGGATATGCTCCTTCACACCTCGACCATACTAAGAAAAAAGCTCTAAGGTTGAAAGCCAAACAATATCAGCTCATAAATGATATTCTTTTTAGAATAAATTATGATTCTATTTTCCTTAGATGTCTTGAGAAATCTGAAGCTGAAAAAGTTTTGCAGGAACTCCACGATGGGCCAGTAGGAAGACACTATGTTGGAGATGCTACTGCACATAAAATCTTACGCGCAGGCTATTACTTGCCCACATTATTCAAAGACTCACACAATTACATGAGGAAATGTCAAGTCTTCTAAACTACTGCTAGGAGACAAAAGAAGCCATCCTTGCCACTACAGCCAGTTAACATTGAGCAACCTTTCAGTCAATGGGGATTGGACATAATAGGTGAGATCATTCCTCACTCTTCTAAGCAGCATAGATATATCCTTATAGCAACAGATTATTTTGCTAAGTGGGTAGAAGCAGTTCCACTCAAGACGGCTAATGCTGAAAATATCATTGAGTTCATAGATCAATTTATAATCACCGGCTTTAGATTACCTTCCGCTTTAATGTTTGATAATGCATCATACTTTTATGAAAATGCAATGATTGAATTTTCACTTAAAATAGGATTCAAACTTAAATATTCGGCCAATTACTACCCATAGGGCAATGGGTTAGCTGAGTCTACAAATAAAAACCTAATCAGGATTATCAAAAGAACAGTTGACCAAAATCATAAAAAATGGCATAAGTCTTTAATATATGCTTTATGGGCAGACTGAATAGCACAAAAAGCTTCCATCGGTACTTCTCCCTTTAATTTAGTTTATGGGAAAGAAGTGGTTCTTCTGACTCATTTAGCAATTCCCTCTTTGTCTTTAGTTCAATACATTGATGAAGTACCAACTTCCTCCTTGCAGCTAAGACAAATGGAGATAATCAAATTAGAAGAACAACGAGAACGGGCTAGGAAAACCCATGCTCATCATCAAGCACTAGTAAAATCCTCTTTTGATTCAAACATAATGACCAGAAAAGATTTTCAAATGGGAGATTTAGTTTTAAAATGGGACAGGGCTCATGAAGAGAAAGGGAAACATACAAAATTTCAAAGAATGTGGCTTGGTCCTTTTCAAATTGTAGAATTCATAGGTCCATCAACGTTTATGTTACAGGATTTAGCAGGTAAAAGAGACTCTTTGCCTATTAACAGACAAATTCTCAAGAAATATTTTCCATAGAAGATTATTCTTCTATTTTGTAGAGTAATTGTTTTTCTTTTCATAATAAAACTAGTTGTGAATGGTTACATTAGGCATTTACGAATAAGATACCAATTCTCTTTCAGATTTTGATTTTTCGCTTGTATAAATAGAAAATCTTTTGGAAAATTGATCTTTATTATTGAAAGATATAGTTAAAGACTCTAGCTTAGATATGATACTAGCTTCAACTTCATAAAGTTTGATGAAAACAACCTTTAGTGAAGAAATTGTTTTGTATCAGTGTAATGAAAGGTATCAATAACAAAATAAATGTCTTTGTGAAGCAGCTATTTCCAAAAACTCTACTATTGTCGTCTAGAGCTATCTTAAGGAAACAATGACTTCCTCCCTGCTAAGGAAATCACAACTTTAAGAGGAACAATCTAAGGATACACTTCATCTTGAAGAATGAGAGGTCTCATCACGAGCCGGCTTATCATACTCACAGATATTATAACTTGCTGACTTTGTCAAATACTGTACACCACAACAGGGCAATGACTCAAGATTGTTGCAATCAAAAGGCAAGGGGTCTCATCACGAGCCAGCTTGTTCAGCAAAGTTATAAAACAAGTGAATGACTGTGTCATAAATTGGCTATCAAACCAAGACATTATTCTTTAAGAGTAAAAGAAAATCAAAGCAATAAGTGTGGATGTGGATTCTTCTTTGAGAGTTGTAGGTTGCTTTAAGTAGGATACATGATCATTGTTGGGTAACAAGTAACCCTGTCGAGGCTATAAACACCTGCTAGCAGCAGAGGCTCTACCTACAACAAATGAGAATATTTAAAACTGGTTTACAGAGAAGACTTTGTTTTATCTTTACAAACCAGGTAATGACTGATGTAAATACAAGGACTAGCTTGAGGAAGCAAATAATCAAAGTTGAAAATAGTTGAAACAAAATGTCATTGACAGGTTAGAGCATAATGTACTTTATCTTTCCATAATAAAGTTTAACTTTCTGAAAAAAAATTATGTTTTGAAAGTTTAGAAAATTCAATAGAAAAACAGAGATAACTGGTTCTTCCAAGAGAGTCGCCAATTGTTTTGGCCACCAACAAACCCCCTCCTTATATAGTGTTATTGCTAATACTAAATAGTTGGGGACGCTTAGTCAAAAATTTTAAAAAAAAAATCAATTAGTGCTTATATTTCCTTTTGGATAAAGCTTACCATCATGAACTTAGGAAAATACCTTTGAAAAATCTAAAAAGCTTAAGTTTCATGATGAAGAAAGTAAATTCACTCCTTAATAAATATCGCATCGCGCAAAGAATAATAGGATACCTTCTCATGAGCTAAAATTTTAAAAAATGCGAGATTGTGACACGAAACTCCATCGCATCGCATACATTAATAAGCACTCACGTTGGAAAACCTCAAAATCGTCGATATGCGATATCGCATATCGCATATTGCAAAATCGCATAAAATACACATAACGATTAAACAATATTGCGATCTTGCGATCTGCGATACTGCGATGCAGCAATATAGCGATAATGCAATGCTGCGATCTACGATACTGTGATGCAAATCGCAGAAACATTCCATCGCAAATTTTCCTAGCTCAATATTCAAGAAAAAGCTTTTTCCATAAACCAAGAACTGGTCACGCGCTTTAATGTTAATTAATGAGTTATATGCCAGTTGTTAATAAAATATGGTTTTGTGTTTATCGAAGAGCCAGTTTATGTAAAGTGGCGTGTGTTTGCATATATTTGGTATTTAAATCTTTCCTGTCATTATTTTTATCATTACTTTCACCTCATTTGTAAACTTCAGGAATGAAGAACAAAAGGTTATACAAAGCAGTATGCAGGAAACTATGAGGAAGAAAGGCAGGACTCCAAATTTCATCTAGGAAGGCACACCTGATCTACTTAAGGAAGAGAATCCTAAGGTGATGGGATTTGCGGCTACTACAGGCCCATCAAGGTCATCTGAAACATCAATTACAGAGCTAGCTCGTTCATTCCTGCACTGGATAGCAGCAAGGCCCCAAATTCTCACATACACAGACAGTTTTGATAACAGAGTTGAACAGTTTAAGACTCAGGTCAAGAGCTTACGGAATCATTATCTTCACAAAGTTTGAGCTTTAAATCTCCCAAAAGGCGCAAAAGGCGAAAAATGCATCAAGGAAGTCTGAATCAAGAAACAGAGGTAGTTTCCAATGCGCGATTAGCGCCTAGCGCTAATTACGCATTGCAAAGAAAATTTCTCAAAAAGGAAAGATTCCAATTGCTCAGTTACCTGCAAACCCCAAAAAAAAATTGTAAGAGGCGACGCTAGAAACAGAAATCTAAATAAAAGGCAGAAGCAATTTTAGGGTTAATCAAGTTAAATTAGGAATAATATTGGGCATACATGGTAAAGTCAAATAGTCAGCGGATGATTCCTAAATATGTCATCAATTCTGCCGAAAAGATGGCGCCAGATCTTGTTAATTTTGTTCTCTCAACACAATTATAAGCTGAAGTCAGTCAACCAACTCTTCTCAGGCAAATGTTGAATGCTTGCGATATTAAGGAGCAAATACAGAAATAGTTAGATGTTAGATTTAATTTTAGAAATAATTTTATTTTATTTTTGCTTAGAAAAAGGATGGTCATTTAAACCGCATCCTGAATTTTTGTAATAAGTTATTTTTAGTTTTAGTTAGTAGTATTTAAACCCCTCTCATGCATTTAGAGAAGGGTCCAGAAATTTGTCAAAAACTTGTCCTCAGAAAATACACTTTTGCACCCTCCGAGGAGGTTTTGATGAATGAATGGAATAGGATTTGTTAATGTTTGCATTTAATATCTACTATTGATGTTGCACTTTTGTACTCTTAGTGGATGTTAGATCAAGGAGAGATAAATCATTTTCGCTTGAAGCTCATGAGTAGGACTAGTTATAAATGGTACTTTTATCTCTTAACCATTTCTGCTTATGTGTTAAAGTGATATTCAGTTTTAGTTGTTTATATTAATGCGTGAATGCCTGAGTTATCATTAGGCACTTTTGTATGGTGATAGCTATTTACTTATGCTTAATGTTTGAATAGCTCATTATGCAATATGTTTTTCACAACTATTTCGTCTAACTTTTTATACGAAGTGGTTCATCTTTATTGAATTCTTTTCTCATAATAGTTGAATGATCTTTATTACCAGTTGTTATTTGAAATCTTTTTAGATCACATAATAGAAGAATTACACCCCGGGTTAGTATAGACTTAGATGTTTTCTGCTTATTAGAATACAATAGCATAGCACTAGATTAAAGTTAGAATTATAACATCTTAATTAGGAATTGTTAGATCAAAAACATCAAATTCTACACACACACACACTCATAAATTGGGAAACTAGTCCCATATCCCCCGTCGAACCCGCTATACAAAATGGAGAAGGAGCTGCCAACCAAGGTCTGGACCGGGCAAGTATCCCCCTTGTTGTAGACCTGATTTTCAAGGCTTCAACAGGTCGGATAAACAACATTGATTTTACTAAATATGTTTGTTCTCATTTCCAAAACATTTGTCACACTATCAACCTTCTTGACTTGTTAAATCAAGAAAACTGTGGTGATCTTGGAACATTTTTTTTTATCATAGATATAAAATATTAAAAATTAGTAATTGATCTTTCACTGTATTAAGATTAGATAAACAACATTAGTCTTAATAAACATTAATCATCATCATTATAAAAATAACTATCAAAATATTAACAATCCAAAAAAATTACAATATAATAAATTATTTAATTAATTAATTATTTTACATTTTAATAAATGACAAACCCATAAATCTCCCCAAAGGTCGGGACAAGGATAATCTATTGTTTCACATATATACTTATGTGTCGTTGAAAGTGGGGGTTAATTATGCCGATAGGCCTTCCTATGCATCAACGATTGTCAACACTTTTACCGTGCTTCGGTTGATCAAGGGAGACACTTTCAACCATTGATTTGAAGTGTGACTAGTTTTTCAAAATATCGGTTGAGTTGCCTTCTTGGCATGGCAAGATATTTTTACTGCTTTTTCCCATTCTTTTATGTCACTATTAAAGATATTTTTACTTCTTTTTCCTATTATTTTATGTCACTCTTGGAAGTCGATAGGATTATCAAATTGGAAATTTTCACCAGTCCCCTAATAAACCCCCTGCTCTTGGTGCATGTTTCAATGTGGGCGATTGTAACGGACCTGCTTCCGATAATGAAGAAGTAACCAAAACCTTTGGTGGTATTTTGTAAGACGCCAATTCTGCAACCCGAGAAACAACTACCTTGGGTGCTTGTTCCAATATAGCTTTCTCAGATGCCGGTAATATAACTCCTGTCATCAAATTTTGTTTCACGTTGCTTGCTTCTTGTACACTGGAATAACCAATTATTGATGTTTTATTCAAGCTTGTTGCTTCGAGTGCTTGAGAGATTTCGCCTTCTGATAAGTTCTTTAGAGAACCAGATTCTGATGCCTAACAAGTGCTCACCCCAAATGATTGTTTGATACCTTCCTCTGATGTCCTGGATGTTGCCATTAGTCAAAATGTAGTTTTCTCAAGGAAAGTGCTTGTCTACTTCCATGAATCGTATATTATGCAGTAGCAATCCTCAATTTGCAATCTCTTACACCAGTCATATAATAAGTTTAATCTTGGCACAAAGTATTGTGCTGAAATTTTGTAATAGCTCTTTCTAATGTGGTGCCAACGTAACAATCCCTCGAGCATTCTAAAACAAAAAAATGTCAGTTTGAAGCTCTGTAAAGAGCTTTTCGAAATTTGACTTCCATTCTCTGATTTGCCTCAAGAGGTTGGGCTTGCAGAGGAGATAATCGAGGAAATATTGCGGCGTTAGCCAGTGATCGATCAAATCTGTGGCCTTCCCAACTTCATTTTCCATCCTTCGGAAACAATTGTGTAAAGCATGGTTTGAGTTTGACAGGCGGTGAGTTGTGCCCTCCATGCACCTTCAAAATCTCCAAGGTGGAAAGCATTTTGGAGTGATTCTACATAAGAGAGGTCCTGCTGGTTATCGGGTTGATCTCGCTCTGCAAGGTATGCTCAATTCAGCAGACTGGGAATTAACTGAATGGTCTTAGAACATAACTAGATTCCTTTACTGTATATTAAAATTATCTGCTATTTATCCATGAACTTGGTAGAAACTCAGCCATGGTGTTGCAGATCTGTAACAGCTCATGTCTAAGTAATTTTGTAATGGGTAAAACAATAGCTGAAGATGGTGCTTAAAGTAATTAAATTTGAGTACAGATAGACTGCTAAATTAAGGTTACAGTTCAATCATCACTCTGTTTTTTTAGTATAATTCAGCAGTAATGCTAGTAGATTTAGCAGCTTTGCTAGTTAATTTCAATAATAGTACATAAATAAGGATTAGAGCTTCACTGGTAGAGCAGCAGTAGGTGATTCATCCGTTTATGCAAATGTAAAAATTCAATAACATTCGATCAACGATACTAAGCAGTTAATGTTTCATGGCCACGTAAATTACAGCACATGAACTACATATGACTCTTCTGAATTTTAGTTTATTGTGAAGCTACTACCCTAATTTCATCTTAGACATGAATGGCTTATCTTTCTGTGTTTTTATTTGGTGGTTAAATGCCCTTTTAGGCAAGACCCTCACCAACCAAAAACCTTTGCGTTACAAGCCGCATGATCACTCTGGATTTGCACTTGCACTTGGCTTCGTCTACCCACGTTGGTGCCTAGGACAAATAGCCTAGGCTCAGATGACAATTCAATATCACAATATAGTACAAATTGATGGCATTAACACTGGAACAAGTTCTCGGGGGTACTGAATCCATTTCTATGCAACGAAATCACATGTGATACAACCCATTGGACATTCTTATAATTATGTGTTATTCATAATGGCGATATTTGATTTAAGATCTAAGGAAAATATCATTAATCATCCTTTGTTTGCCTGTGAATTTTACAGGGGAGAGAACTTATCCACTCAAGGCAGGAATCAAGGTTGCTTCTATCCAGCAAACGAGATTTCTTCAGAACTAAGGTCAACTCAACTATGGTAGTTGCATTAGTCGAGGGAGCAACCAATGATATGTTAGTAACCAAGTGAAATTTTGAATGGGAAGAGGCTCGGGTCAAAAACTTAGGCAATATATTTTTCCAATCTTTGAGAAGAAGGAAGAACCCGCTCCTCTTAGCTAGCGAAGGTGAAAACTTGTCTCCTACAATACCCACTTGCTTTAAATGTGTGAAGCCATCTAGATGGCACACATCATGTGTTAGATAATTCATGGTGGCAGTTACCTCATCCAGAGGCATGACGTGTGTTGGCATGCTGGATTCTGATAGACTCGATATTTATGATGCAATGGTCAACAAAGACCCACTTAGCATCGACCCTTTCAGTATCCCCCGTGAAGTGAGTGACTTCTCACCTGAAATGTTAATGGGTGGTTGTTGGAACCATGTTTTCACAGTCTGATAGGACTGTCTTGTGATTCAAGATGTAAAACCTCTAAATAACACATACTTTGCTACCTTCCTACTATTGTGCATTGCGTAGAGTGTTAAGCACCTTAACTCATCAGGAAATGTAACATTCTAAGACAAACATGCACGATAGATGACAGCAGATGGTAGGATCAATCATTATAGATGAAATCAACACTAGTCCTTAACTACTCTATTACCGACAAGCAACATTAGTTCTTACTTTAACCCTATGGTGGCATGATTCGGTCCATCGCACACATTCATAAAGACTATGAATAGAAAATGCCAATTATACATACAATATTCCCATGCCATGACACAATCATAAACCATTCAATTTTAACACCTATTGGATCATAAACATATGGACAATCGTCAATTATACAAGAAACTGATGCATATAATAACATATAACATGCAGAAAAATGCACAAAATAAATGGAACAACTTATCTAGCCATTGGATTATATTCGCATTACAAAAAGAGGCACTACGCTGAGCATTACATTCACTAAATCACCAAACTAATTAACCCTCCAAAATAACATTATGCACTAATAGAAATGAAACCATTAACCCATTCCATAAGTTCAAAACTCATATAACAGTAAATATATTCAATACAATACACTACAAGAAAAAAGGTCATTGGTGAGGTTCATGCCTCTGACGAACCTTTAAGGTCCGTCACCAATGTCGAATATGGTGACGGTATTTAAAAAAGCATTGTTGTAGTGTATATAGTGATGTTCCTTTAAGGTTTTTCGCCAAAGCCATTTTCAGTCACACTTTTAGTGAGGGTCGTTAAAGGCTTCTCACTAATTCTCTCTTTGGTGACGCTTTTGGTGAGGTTCGTTAAAGGTCCATCACTAATTCTATCCTTGGTGACACTTCTAGTGATGATCTTTTCTTGACCGTCACCAATGATATTTTTGGTTACTTTTGGTGACTATTAATAAATGTTCGTCATCATTTATCATTCCAATGATTTTTTGATGATGCTTCATGCCTGTGACGGACTTTTAAGGTCCATCACCAATGTCGCATATGGTGACAGTCTTTAAAAAATCATTGTTTTAAGTGTATATAGTGATGGTCCTTTAAGGTTTGTCACCAAAGACATTTTCAATGACACTTTTGGTGAGGGTTGTTAATGGTCTGTCACTAATTCTCTCTTTGGTGACACTTTTGGTGAGGGTCGTTAAAGGCCCATCACTAATTCTCTCTTTGGTGACACTTCTAGTGACAATCTTTTATTGACCCTCACCAATGCTCTTATTAGTTACTTTTGGTGATGGTCAAAAAATGTTCATCATCATTGATCATTCCAATGAGTTTTTGATGATGCTATGTACCTGTTACTATATTTTTTGTCAAAATATAATGATTTAAGACCATTGTTGTGGAGTCCTTTACATTATGTGTCCAAGGTCATAGTGGTTATAATAGTCAATCAATTTTTTAAGAAGTAATTAGTGTGTATCATTTCGCTCAAGTCATAAGAATATAGTCTTCCTATGAGTCAACACATGATTCATCTTTATTAAGTTTATTATCTAGCAAATTTTCTTTAAATAAAGTTCCACTAGTGTGTGTAGGAACTATATTATTTAATACATAATCAATCTCTGTCAATTCTATTAATGAGAGAGACCTAGCACTCCTCAACACTCATGGCACATCTTAACATGCTTTAGAATAGTACACTAACATTCCTTGGCACCTCACATGTCTTGGAACATCTTTATACATGGAACATCTTTGTACCTAGAACATCATGCCATGAGTAGGACACCCAAGCACATGTTGGCATGTCATAACATAGTATAGCACTCCCTTATCATGTGTTGGAATTCCCAATAGTCCCTAGCATGCCCTAAAACTCTTTGGCATAATATTTCATTGATAAACATTAGCACTTGGCACACATTGGCACTTGGCATGTATTGAAACATATTATTAGTGTGCCTAGCATGCCCCTTTTGAAAAAGATAAAGTCCCAACTTATTAACAGTCTTATGTGTTCATTTCCTTGCATTTTAGCTTGGTTATTCCTTTTGTTGCCTTGAAACTCCTTTACGCATATTAGCATACTCTGGCACCCTACACATCCTAGCATATCTTAGCACCTGGCATGCCTTGCCACTATTTAGCAAATGTTAGCACACCCCGGAACTACCTAGCACACTCTAGCACTTCTTAACATTCCCTGGCATGCCTTACCCATGATTAGAATACCTTGTCACTCCCTCCTTGGCATGACAGCTAGCACGGATTGACACTCCCCGACACACCCTCATATTCATTCACTTCCATGCATTTTGACCTAGTGCTCCTGTATGTTGTCCTAGTACTCCCTAATACCCCTCAGCATGCATTAGCACTCTATAGCACACCTTAGCACTCATAAGTGAAGAATGAAACATGTAACCAATGTTACCAGACTCAGAATAAATAATAAATTGGCAAGGAAAAAGAGCTAATAGTTTTAATCAGATTGGGGGAAAATTGGGAAAAAACTAGAGAATTCAATAAATAAAAATTACACATATATTGAATTTTAAAAAAAAAAAAAAAAAAAAAAAAAAAACATTTTTCATTGATATTCAGTAAAGCCATGTCCAAGAAATTAATAATATCAATAGATGTCCAAAATATCATGAATGAATAAGCATTTCATACATGTTATGAGTCCAAACATGATCCAAAGTACTAAGTCATGACTCCTAACTAGTGACTACATAGAACTAAAAGTAACTGCTTCTAAAAGTTTACAAACAACTGCATACTAATTAGAAAAAAAATCAGTAACTAAGAGTCTAAGACTCTTAAGAGTGAGAACTAAAAGCAATTCCTCCCACTCCTTCGCTTGCTTGACTCTCAGATTTCTTCAAGTCATGCAGGCTTAAAAGAGGAGCCTCCTCTAATTGCACCCAATCTGTTGCATTTGTAGTTTGCAAATCTATCTCTCCAAGGTCTATTGGTGAATGATCCAAACCTATCATTATCATGAGACATTGAAATGTGAATTTAATTTTGACTTTGAACTTTAAGGCTTAAACTTTAAATTCCAAATCAGATTATGAAACCTTCAAATTCAAGCTCTCACCTAATATTTTCTTGTTGCGAAGTCGTAGATTGTAATGGAAAAATACAAGGTCATTTAAGCACTTTTGTGTCAATCGATTTCACTTCTTAGAATGTATTTTCTCAAACATGCTCCAGTTTCACTCACAACCTGAAGCATTGCATGCTTGGTTTAAGATTTGAATGGTGAATCTCTTCAAATATGGTGTATCACTACAAAAAAATTTCCACCAAAGACCTAGCAAGTGGTAAGGTTTCATGAGTAAATGTACTAAATACTAAATAGTAAAATCTTAACAAAACAACAAAATTTAATAAAACATTTAACATACAAAATAAAATTTAAACAAATTTAATGAATTGATGAAGCCTTCGAGCCTCAAAGGGTACCTAGCAACATCTTAGAACATTCTCGTATAACACTCGTATAGGAAAATAATTTAGTTGGTGCTCTATAATCCTATAGTTGGGAAAAGACATGACTTTGAAATTCTGGATCAGGGAAGCACCTTTCCATGCATGTCATAAGTCCTCTGCAAACCTTCCCATCCTCATTAAATTTTCTATTATCATAAAATTATTGTGGGTTTAAGAAGTACCTAGCAACATGTAAGGGGGAATGCAATTTGCTATCCCAACGTGCATCAATAATGTCACAAAGAGGCATATACTTTTCCTCCTCATCCCCATATATTCTTTTGATGGCCTCCATTATGAGATCCATCACCTCATAAATGTAACCCATAGCGGATTTTTCAACATCAACCATCCTGAAAGTTCAAGCTTTCAAATTTAAATAAATATGAAACATTGAAAATAAAAAGAAGCTTGAAATGAAATTTAAAACATGAAAAAGTTAAAATACTTGAAGTGCCTGAGAACTCTAACAAGGGACTCCATCACAACAATAATATCTTCGGCATCTTTCTAGAAATCATAGTTAAACACAAGTGCAACAAGTTCAATGCCTTCAAGGGTCTTGGAATGTTTAGAGGTCATCCACTCAGGTCCCAAGAACATCCTCTTCAGATTTGTCTTTTGCTCAACCACAAATTACAAAGATATGAAATTTGTTGCAAATCTAGTCACTACAGGTCGAACAATTTCTTTACCTTCAGTGTATTTTATCATGGTGTTTAGGACAATAGTGTTGTTGTATAGGTATTTGGTTATGGATTTTTCCTTCTCCACAACCTCATGTATCCAATGAAGCTTACCAATGCCCTCAAGCATTAAATATATGCAATGGGCAATAATAGGTCCAAAAAATAGTGGGGTGCCTAATCTCAAAAAGTCTACCAACAGCCATATAATTAGTTACATTGTCAGTGACAATTTGTAA
The DNA here is from genome assembly GCA_000404065.3 of Pinus taeda. Classification (NCBI taxonomy): domain Eukaryota; kingdom Viridiplantae; phylum Streptophyta; class Pinopsida; order Pinales; family Pinaceae; genus Pinus; species Pinus taeda. Next base: position 98,492 of record APFE031210274.1, on the reverse strand, counting down.
AACATGTTCTTCTCCCACTTCTTGAACGACTTCCTCCATCATTTCACAGAAAAGTTGTGAAGTCTTAACCTTGTCTGAGGCATCCAATGATTTGAGAAACATTGTACCTACTGGACAAGATACAAGGAGATTTATTAAATTTCTATTCCTCTGATCTATCCATCCATCACTCATGTTGTTGCACCTTGTTTCTACCCATGATGAATGAAACTCATATAGCACAAGCATGACATCTTCAACACTTTCTAATATATAGCAAATTTGTCCTAATTCTCTCTAATGAAGGGGATTTGAACCCTAGACCTGCAACAACAACTGCATCAAGCATAGCTTGTTAATAAGGACTTATGGCAGAGTGGAAAGCTATGTCAGAATAGTACCAAAAGTTAGCAATGGCCTTCCTTTCCTGAACATGGATATTTTTTTCCCAACCAATGGTATCCAAGGTAGGTTGGGAACCGGGTTTTGTGTAGGGAGAAAAAAAGGTGTTTATGTTTCCACCTCCAATGTTGAATACAAGAGGACTCATTTGGCCTTGAGTTTGACTTGGACTTGGAGGCATGTGTGGGAAATTTGGGAACTGCATTGAGGATTCAACATAGGGAGATGACAATGGGGTAGTGGAAGAAAAATTGTGAACTCCAGGTGTTCCTATTTCTTCTTTTTTTTTTTTTTTTTTTGCATTATGCTGACTCAACATCTCAATGGCCAAGGTTGCTTAGTGTTTGACATTATCGTCAACTTTTTTGTAGAGACCTATATCATGGCCAAGTATTTGGGAAAGGTGGTACTTGAATCTATCAATTCCTCCACTACATTTTGATTTGAAAAATTTTAGAAAGGAGCTTGGGGTCTCCAAGAATCTTGTCACAATAAGCCCAAGCAAAGTCCTTCTCCATTGGCATTGTTGTTGTTTTGGACTTGTGTTTAAATTGCGGCTTCTATTTAGATTTGGAGTTGTGCCTTATATTTAATTTGGCTCCTGTAAAACATAATAAAAAATTAAAATTAAACATTCCATATATAACTTCGTAAAAAATAGGGTTGGTTATAAAGCATATGAGGCTTTGTTAAGGATCAAAGAGGAGTATGTCTGGCAACACAAGCACATTTTGACCCAATATATCATTATGACCTTGAAACACAATTAGGTATATATGAGGAAATGATACCTAAAGGAAATATTATCAACATATATTGTATTGTAATCTTGAATTTGAAAGTTCGTTTTGCATAAGACAATTGAGCTAATTCATCAATAACGGATTATGGAAAAACAAAAATACCCAAAGTTGTGAATGCATGGGTAAAGCATTTGGAGTTGGCAAGACATCGACCAAGGAAGGAATGCTTGATGACTTGGCCAGTGGTTGGTATGAAACCATTTCTTAGTGCATTTTAAAAGTCTATCTAAGCCCCATTTATAGGGTTCAAAAGTCATAACCAAAGGAATATGCCAAACATTTGATTGCTAAACAGTGAAACTTGAAACTTGCCATTGAAAACGACATTGAAACTTCAATATAGTAATATACCTATTATTTAAGCCAAGTGCCAACTTACCTCGATTGTTGAATAGTGAAGCGGCTAAGCCTGAAGGTAACACCCACTGAAGGTGATGTGTGACTTCCCGAGGGTTGATATGGAGTATGGATAGAGCACATGCTAGTGACTACCCGATATGGAGTCTGGACTTAGGCTCACACTAGTGGTTCCCTAATATGGAGTCTAGACTGTGTAATAGTGAGTAGTGATTGATTACTGAAGGTCTCAACGTATGAGTTGCGGGCCTGAGAAATGAGAAATAAATTTTTGAATGAACGACGTTTAGTTTTTAGCAACGCGGCATACCTAAACTTGAAAAACTCGTGCTCCTTGAGTCAAGGCCGAAAATCAAATAAATCGAAACCAATCAGAACAATCTTCTTTAATTGGAAAGTCACAAGTCAAACTTGTGTTGACCACGAGTTAAACTTGGTCAATGTGAGTTTGACTCACAAATGTTTGGATCGAATCATTTGGAGAGCAAGCAGATTCCAACTTGTGATTAATCGTGATTGATCAATGAATCCTGTTTCATTGCTTGTAACTGAAATCTAAACTGAAAATAGGATATCTTACAATTGAACCTAATTGTGAATTTTCTAAATTGAAATTGGCCCATCGGCATTGTTTCTATTTGTATTTGGGTGCGTCAACAGATGAGATTCATTTTAAATCAGGTTCATGGAGAAACTATTTTATGGAAGATGTTTGTTTTATGTCAAGGAAGACACAATAATATTTTTTATTAAATATGAATAACAATAGTATATACTTTGTATCTCCCGTATCTCATTATTTTTATCTCTTGTAACTCATATAGAAAATGGGTTAATAGTGGACATGTAACATCAAGCTCCACTCCTTTTAATCCAAAGTTCTACATGAAAACCTTTGTGTCACTTGCGACAGAAATCCTTTGATGTAGAGTGTGGATTTAACACCTACCTCTGCATGACAAAATCTACACATACCTTTTGACTTGGCTTTTTCACCTTTTGTCCATTCTTTGTGTGGATTCTGACACAACAAGCTCCACAAACGTTTTTTCCATACCTCTATGTGAGTGTAACTTTGCACTTTTTCTTTGCTTCAACCAATATCAAAAGAATTTGTGAGCTTCTTTCAAGGCATGAATACATGCTTCAATCATGGAAATTAGCAAAGTTTCTAAAGCATAAAATAACCATGGAGTTAACCTTTACCATTTCAAATATGTTAGGATTCTATTGAGAGTTTTTTAGAGATAATTATTAACTGGCCCTCTACTTTTCCCTTTTTCTTAATATAAACTGCATCTCTTATTACATTTCTAATCAACACATTTACATCAAATAGTGGATCAAAGGGCCAAGGACCTTTCATAAATTCTTCCTTGTCCAGTAGAAGAATAAATGGTCAACATGTCATCTTGGCCCCAATTTCCTAGGAATTAATAATTGTCTGGAAAATGACTACCCTTATTTGAATCTAGAACTATGTGTAGGCTTTGAAAATGGATTTTCCTCCAAATTTATATTGGAAAGGTCCTTATTAAAGGCTTCTCTATATCTCCTCTGCTAGAATGAATGGCTTGTATGTTGAAAAGTATAGCAGAGCTCCCTCCTGAAAACCATGATCATCCCATTGTCACCAAGAGCTCCTCCTTTTCCCCAAATTGGACCCAAAACAACATTGAGTACTTAATTATGATCCAACCTGAGAAATTTTGATTGACACTACAACTCAAGAGTTATTCAATTTAAAGTGCTCTAATAGGATTCATCATTATTTCATTGAATAAGTATATTGTTTTTGAATTTTTCATTCGTGCTTGTAGTATGTGGTACTAACCTTGTTTTACATGAAAGGGTTTTTATTCTTGGACTATGACAATGCTAGTAAGATTTAGGCCTTTTGTAGTATTTGTACCCCATGATCATTTTTGCAAGATGTATGTCCTGTGTGGAAAGAAATAAGCATTTAGTTATTACATCCTAAACTAAAGCATTGTTTCTTTTATTAGGCGCCATGTAACATCCTTTACAAATTGAGGACAAATGGGATGTAATATCTTATCCATCCTTGTAGGCTATAGTCCTCAATAAAGGGGCAAAAGCCCCAAAATACCCATTGTTGGGCAATTTTTAGGGAAACTAGGCTTAAAAAGCCCAAATTTGGGGTTTGGAGAAAGTCTTACTCAATCACTTAAGAATATGAAACCCCTCTGGAAAATCTATAAATAAAGAAGGATTGAATTCATTTTGGATCACCAAGTGTGGATTAATTCATTTGTTTTTGAGCATTAGGTCTGATTGTTTTTTACCCCTTCCATCTCTTGTTAAGTTCGATGGTGAAATATTCCACCCTAGTTGACATTCCCTTATTATCTCTCTATTTGGGCACAAGGGTCTCTGGCTGGTCAACGAATTCTGTTGGATATTGGTCTCTTTTCTTTTTCTGGGCACAATATTTCTGTTAAAGGTGGATGAATTTGGAGGATAGTGTGAGATAGCTTAGTTATGTTTATCATACACCTCTCTTGAACAAAGCAACAAATTTTCTGAGTCCTTAATATCTTGTTTTGGGAAAAGCACTTACCTTAGGCAGTGGATTCGTTTTTAGCACCTAGAGTAGCGAAACTCTTTGCTTTATTTAGTTTTTGCATGAAAAGTTAAAAGGAGCACTTCCCTAGTTATTAATTCTCATCCTTAGCTAAGGAAGCATGTTTCCATATGTCATATCATATTCATTAGAGGTAGACTTTAATTGCCTTTTATATCCATGCAAGGAAGGTGCATGAGGATTAGGAGTTAAGAAAGTTGAGACATTCTTGTATATGTTTCCAAATTAACTGTACCTTCTAGACTAAAGGAAAAGTGAATATTAGTGTTTGAAATTTTTAGTTATTTCTTGATTCAAAGACTAATAAATAGTGATGTGATTTGAATTTCAAATTTGTGTACTTTTTGTTACTTTCTTCAGTGGCATGTGCTTTCATGTTCAGAACAAGGGGTTTTCCTACAATATCTAGCCTCCAAAGCTTCTTCAATGCAAACTAAATATCAAATCATGCCCTCATACTCCAAAGCATCTAAGGCATCACCCTAGAGAAGCTCCAAAGTATACCAATGAGCTTTTACAGGACAACTCCAACCCCATGTCACCATACAAGTGTTGACATCACTGCTACAAAAATTACTCTGAAGTGTTGCATCCTACACCAATTCCCAAGATGGATGCCCAAAGGGGTTCTATAACGAGGCTCAACTTTCATTGCCACATTTAATACTTTTCAAAGGGACAAGTCCCTTTAAACCATACCAATTTTTACACTTTCACAATTTGGCCATGTTCCTATCAATTTTATATTTTGTAGAGAAAATTCAGTCCTATTTTACCTATTTATTAACTTTAGGAACAATTGAAGGTTAGCTCCAGAAAAGTGTCAACAAATTTGTGGGTTAGGTTGGCATTTCTCCAAATACTAACACACATGTATATATAATCACACATTTTCCATTTTAGATCTTGATTGGTTGAACAAAAAGGTTCACTGCCTGTGTAATTTTGTCCACATAAGCACTCATAGATAGCAATCTTCTTAATTCTTCATTTGTGTGCACAGTAAGGTCCCTTTTGGTTTCCATTTTTGATGGAGCAAACTTTGACAGTACACCTTTTACCACAGAGATGTTGTTATTGGATAGAAATCTCCTGAGGAGTCTTACACTAGACATATAAATGGGTTTTGTATATCACAATAATAAGCATTAACATATGAAGATGTTGTGGACCCTAAACTCTGTGCATTCAATCTGTTACTTTTTCTTTCATGGCAAATTTATTTCTGCATAGTAGATGTGTTGTGGCACTTGAGTGTGTTTGCATCAAAAATTCTAAGGCCAAACCCAGATTCTCATGTGTCATGGAAATTCAACATATGCCTTGTTCACCTAAGAACTAATTGTAACTCATATTAGCTGATCTAAAAGTCACCCATGGGTGATATCAGTTAATTAATTAATGAATGAAGGTATTATAGACTCATGTGCTGGTGTGTGTCTATGTTATCTTAGGCAACAGATCAATCAGAATGCAAAATACACAAACACTGTAAAATGGAAAACAGTAAGAGAAACAAAGTAAGAAAATACAAGAACACAACAAATTAACAAGGAGTTCACCCAATCCTACTGGGCTACATCTCCGGTCCAGATTTCAGTGGTGGCCTTTTCTTATTGTGTCTTTAAAGCAGAGTTTTTACAATGAGGAGCTCAATTTGAGTCTCCTAAAATAGATGATGCTTTGCAGGGTGGTTCTTGGATTCCCCAAGCAACTAGAGTGCATAGACTCTTCCTTACTAAGTCTCGACCTCAACTAGTCTTGAATGGGATGACTCCAATTTGGTACCCAGTTCCCGACAGATATCCTCTTAGGGATTACTTGAACCTCTCAAGCCGTTTGTCTTCTCGATGCTACCTTACTTTGCGGGTTAGCTCGGCTCTCTGTTTTCTACTTCTTTCTTATTCTATGTTCTGTCTCTCTGTCTCACTATCTCCTTCCTTCTTACAGTGCTCGCTTCGCTCTCGTTTCATGCTCTCCTTGTGTCTGTCTCTATCTATTCATGGATTAAGGCCAATTTGTCTCATGACTGTTCGCTTCCTCTTCCACCCCTTTGGATCGTCTATTATTGTTCACTTGGAGTTCCCTGCCTCTACATCATCACCACTGTGTAACGTCTAACAGGGAAGTGGCCACTTGTCCTCTCACGAACTGCGCCAGCTCTTCCTCAAAAATTTCGGTATTTCAGTTACGCTATGTATGATTCATCTGCGAACTCAGCAGTCAAATTAGACTTCAGACTTTTATACGCCATAACTTAATTCTCCCTCCATATCCAATCATTCATTGTGTGCAATCTCCACAGTTAGATCTGGAGCCCCCAGATCCTATGGTGTTTGTTCTTATTGCGTAGTTGACTTGCTTGACCATTAGCCTGCGATGAGAGGTGGTTTTCTCTCTCAACCACTGGACATGAGTCATGAAATGTATGGAATCACTTGTTCTCCTGCCAAATCTACTTACCGCCCAACATGCCTCTGATATTCCACCGGTTTTGGAGCGTGGGGCATGCCTTTTGATTTAGCACTTTTCCCATAGTTTTCGGCTTTTCCTTGTGACCGAGCACTCGGGGCCTTTCCATTTCAAGTGGTTTTTCCCAACGATGCGTGATAATATTGCATCAGAAACAACCTCTGTTTTCCGATCCGGACTTCCTAACTACTAGTTTGCATCCTGTACTATCTCCATGGGCCTTGGTCAGTGTGCTTTGACTGAGGTCCTTATCGTTCCCTGCTGGTTACAAACTACCACTGTCCAGAGGTCTTCCTGGTAGCTCTTTGTTCACAAGTTTTTGAAGTCTGTCTTGATTTGATATTGTCATAGAATTCTAATAGTTTTCATGGATCCAATTCGGATCATGGCCTTCCCACTAAAAAAGCTTTTGGAACACCAAAAGTTGATTTTCAAGCATCAACTAAGTGAGGGTACAATTGTCTCACTTGTCCAATCTCTATCCACTTTGCACTGCTCAGCTTTGAACCCTTGAGCCCAACTTTGAGATACTCAACATCTCCCCTGCGTGTCGTCCTCACCTTTCTGTCCATAACTATGTCTTCCTACAATTCATTAAGATATTCAAGTAACAAGTCATCAATAAAAGGCAATTGACTCTTCTCTTCGGGATCTTCAATTAGTGAAGGTTCAAACAATCTTAAGTAATCTGCATTTACGACTGAGTAGATGTGCGTGTAAGATGGTAGATCAAGGCGAAAATCATTCTCACCAATATTCTCAAGTATCTGGAAGGGTCCATATCTGAAAGGCTTTAGCTTTTTACCTTCACCTTGCATCATGTCCTTGTTGATATACAGCCAGACTTGGTCACCAACTTGGAAACTATGCTCCATTTGATGCTTGTCATGCCTTGCGTTGTATTTGGCTTGGCTCTTTTCCAATTGTTCTTGTACTACCTAGTAGATCTCTTGGATCTGTTCAATGAACCTAGTTGCCCTGTCCACATCACTGTGTCCCTCAACTGTGGTGTCTTTACCAAAGACAAAATCCAAAGGAGACCTTGGGCTGAAACAAAAACAGGTCTCAAAAGGAGATCTCTATGTAGAAGAACATTTTGCTCTATTGTAAGCACTCTGCACATAACATAAATGTTCATCCAAAAGCTTAGGATGCTTACTGCAATATCCCCTGTGTAACTGGATCACTGTCATATTAACTATTTCTGTCTGGACATCAGTTTGTGGATGAAAATCTGTGCTTTTCTTCAGTTTGGTTTCCATCAGTTCCCACAGACTTGACCAAAAATTCCCCACAAATGGGGTGTCTCAATCAGATACAATGGAAGTGGGTAATCCAAAATGAACCCATACATGTTGAAAGAACAGTTTTGCAGTTCGTTCAGCTGTAATATGTTTATTACAAGGTATCAAAATACACATTTTGCTAAACCTATCCACAACAACATACAGATAATCATGACCTTTCCTAGATTAAGGAAATCCTCCAACAAATTCCATGGAAACACTTTCCCAAGGATGAGAAGGAACTGGTAATGGAGCGTACAAGCCTAGTTTTCTATTGTTGGGCTTTCTTTTTGCACACATAGTACACCCTCTTACATATCTAGAAAATGTCTCGTTCATTTTTGGCCAATAACAAAATCTTTGCAGCTGTGCAACTATTTTACTTACCCCAAAGTGACCTGATATTAGAGAAGTGTATGCTTCTCGAATTATCTTTACTCTTTCAATTTGTGGAATGCATAAATTCCCACAATGATATAAGAGTAGGTCCTTTACATGATAATCCAATTATTCTACTCGTTTTCCTTGACTTAAAGTTGCATATACATCTTTAAAGTTTATATCTTAAGCATATTGTTGAATGTAATTCTCATGTAACACAAAATTGTGCTTAAGTATAGTAGATGCATTTGTAATGGATCTAGATAACATATCTGCAACTTTGTTATGTATGCCCTTTTTATATCTCTTGACTAAATGAAACTGTAGTAAAAAAACCCATCCATCTATAGTGCCTTGATTGCTGCAACTTAGTTTGGGAGTGTAGATATTGAAGTGGTTGATGATCAGTATGTATTACTATCTCTTTGCCCATTATGTAATGTTTCCACTTTTTCACACTTTGTACTAATGCATACAATTCTTTATCATACGTAGGATAGTTAACTACTGCAGGATTAAATGTCTCAGAAGGATAACATATGGGTTTACCGTGTTGTGTCAACACTGCTCCCATGGCATAGTCACTGGCATCTGTTTTGATCTCAAATGGTCTTTGAAGATCAAGTAGTGCTAGTATAGGTGTTGTACTAATCTTTTCTCTCAAGGTGTCGAAGGCTTTCTATTGTTTGCCTCCCCACTGAAACACCTTGTTCAATCCTATTAAAGCATGTAAGGAAGCTGCAATTAAGGAAAAGTTAGAAATGAACTTCCTCCAATATTTTGTTGCTCCTAAGAAGCTTCTAACTTCTGTAACAGATTTGGGTTTAGGCCAGTTCACAATGACTACCACTTTAGAGGGATCTATATTCAATTCACCACCCCCTACTATATGACCCAAATAATTCAAAGATGTTTTGCCAAATTCACATTTTGAGAGTTTAACATAAAGTTTTTCTCTTTTCAAAACATCTAGTGCCTGCTTAACATGATTTAAGTGTTATTCCCACATTTTGCTAAATATCATAATGTCATCTAGATACAAAATAACAAAATCATCAAGAAAAGGTCTGAGTACAACATTCATTAATCTCATGAAAGTAGCAAGAGCATTAGTTAAGCCAAAAGGCATAACCAACCACTCATACAATACCTGCTTTGTTTTGAAAGCAGTCTTCCATGCATCTTGTTCTGCAACTCTGACCTGATGGTATCCACTATGCAAGTCTAGCTTGGAAAAATAAACAGCTTCTTTCAATTGATCTAAAATATCATCGATGTGAGGAAGGGGATAACATTTTTTTATTGTTATCTTATTCAGTACTTGGTAATCAATGCACATTCTCCACGAGCCATCTTTCTTTCTCACCAAAATGATTGGTGACCCACATGGTGATGTGCTAGGTCTAATGAACCCCTTCTCGAGCAATTCCTGCACCTACTTGATTTTTTCATTCTCTAAAGTGGACAACCTATACATTCCAATGTTAGGCAATGGAGCATCTTGCTGCAAAATAATATCATGCACTATTTCCTTTTTGGGTGGCACACATTTAGGTTCATGAAACAAGATATCATACTCTAAAACAACCTTTTCTAAATTAGCTTGTTATTTAGCATTACAACCCTCAAATACATTGGTTTTATCAGGTTTCTTTTCCTTTACAACCATTAGTGAGAATTGTTTGCATGAATTTATCATTCATTTCATCTGCCCTGAGTTTATGAGAGTATAATTGTTCTTGAGCTTATGAGCTCTTACAAAGTATTTGATTCCATCTTCAACAAGTAGATACTTGTTCTCAGCTCTATAGAAAATAGTTTTTTTGTCATACAAGTAAGGACTTCCTAAAACAATTCCACATATATCCAAAGGAATTATGTCTAACTCAACCTCATCTACAAATGTTGACCCAAAAGAAAACTTGAGTTTGCATTGTCTAGTCACTTGTAGTTGTGCTTTATCATTTAACCATCCTAATGGGTATGGTTTCTTGTGAGGTGTAGTCACTAACCCCAACTTCTTTACAATTGCTTCAGAAATTAAAATTACTTGTGAGCCACTGTCAAACAAAGTATCAATCTTTTGATGTTTGGAAATAACTCGAATATGGAAAAGCTCATGTCTTTTTCTCTCATTTTCTTCATCAATAATAGATTGTGCAAAATTACTAGTAGATGCTTCAGAATTCTTACCTCTTATACCTGTGGCTACAATAGTTGTTTCGTCTCCTGGGTCTGACCCCAAATCTTTCTTAACAGTCGTAGCAATCTTCTTCTTCTTGCCCTTGAACTTCTTAGGTCTCAGCTCCGGATGCAGAATCCAACAGTGCTCATCATCATGCCTATCCTTTTTATAGTGAGTGCATGAAGCCTTGATTTTCTATGTAGTGTTAGAATTTCTACTTTCTTTTCTCCTTATTCTTGCTTGCAATGGGTTGGGATGATCCCCCAACTTCTAGACTTCCATTCTTTCCTATAGCTTCTAAATGAGTAGCTTGAACAGATACCTCATCTATACTAGTGGGATTAAACATGAGGATAATGTGCCTCATGTAGCTATGTAGACCACCAATGTACTTGAACAGAGTCTCAGTTGAGTTTAATGAGATTCCTAGAATCAATGCTCTCTTTCTAAATTCTTGAGTGTATCCCTGTACACTTTTCCCTTTCAACTGTCGAAGAGTTTGCCAGCTCATCATGGCTTGCTGCATGTAGGCCAATGGATAGAACTTATTTTTTATTACAGAAACAAATTCACTCCAGACAGAGATAGTCTTACCATGTCTCTTCATGTCAGCTTGGGTCCTGCCTTCCCACCAAACTAAAGCAGTGCCTCCGAGGTGTAGACTTGCTAGCTAAATCTTGCTCTTGTCTGAATCGATATTCTGCACTCTGCAATAAACATCAATTTGTCTAATCCAATTATCCAACTTTTCTACATTCAAATCTCCATCATATATAGGTAAATCAAATTTAACATCCATTTTAATCAAAGATGCCTTCTTTTTATGTTCAGGGCTATTAGGAGGTGTGACAAATATTTCTTCTTTCCCCTTGCCTTTTGAGTGGTCATGGAGGTGAGACTCATCTTCTCCTTTATCTTGTTTGGAGCCTAATGAATCTTCATCTTTGTGTTTTCTAAAATCCCTATACATTTCCTCTACCATGGACTTTATGGCTAGGAAACTATCATTGAATTGAGGTTCTAGGCCCATAGAACCTTCCTCTGACATTGTCTTCCGAGGATAGACTCTCCCAATTTCAAGATTAGTTTTGACCAACTCTCCTTCTCCTAATTTGAGCTTTGATTTAGTTAGCATTCAATAGCTAAAACCAACACAAGATTGTCTAACCTTAACACCCTTGAGCTGTGATACCACTTGATCTGAAAATCACTGATGGGTGATCTGAGTTAATTAATTAATGAATGACAGTATTACAGACTCATGTGCTAGTGTGTGTCTATGTTATATTAAGCAACGGATTGATAAGATTGCAAAATACACAGACACTAGAAAATGGAAAACAGTAAGAGAAACACAGTAAGAAAATACAAAAATCACAACAAATTAATGAGGAGTTCACCCAATCCTCCTGTGCTACGTCTCTGGTCCAGCTTTCAGTGGTGGCCTTTCCTTATTGTGTCTTTAAAGCAGAGTTTTTACAATAAGGAGCTCAATTTGAGTCTCCTGAAACAGATGATGCTTAGCAAGGTGGTTCTTGGATTCCCCAAGCCACTACAGTGCACAGACTCTTCCTTACTAAGTTTCGACCTCAACTATTCTTGAATGGGATAAGTCCAATTTGGTACCTAGTTCCTAACAGATATCCTCCCATGGATTGCTCAAACCTCTCAAGTCGTCTGTCTTCTCGATGCTACCTTACTCTGTAGGTTAGCTCGGCTCTTTGTTTTCTACTTCTTGCTTATTCTCTATTCTGTCTCTTTGTCTCACTGTCTCCTTCTTTCTTAGAGTGCTCGCTTCACGCTCTCCTTGTCTCTGTCTTTGTATGTTCATGGCTTAAGGCCAATTTGTCTCATGATTGTTCGCTTCGTCTTCCACCCCTTCGGATCGTCTATTATTGTTCTCTTGGAGTTCCTTGCCTCTGTGTCATTGCCACTATCTAACGTCTCACAAGGAAGTGGCCACTTGTCCTCTCACGAATTGTGTAAGCTCTTCCTCAAACAGTTCGGTATTTTGGTTACACTGTGTAATAATTCATCCACCAACTTAGCAGTCAAATCGGACTTCAGACTTTTATACACAACAACTTAATCTCCCTCTAGATCCGGTCATTCATCGGGCGCAATCTCAGTTGTTAGATCTAGAGGCCCCAAATCCTACGGTGTTCGCTCTTATCGAGCGGTTGACTTTCTAAACCATTAGCCCATGATGAGAGGCATTTTTCTCTCTCATCCGCTAGACATGCATCGTGCAATGTTTGGAATCGCTTGTTCTCCTGCCAAATCCTCTTACTGCCCAAAATGACTCTGATATTCCGCCGGTTTTGGAGCGCAAGGCCTACCTTTTTCTTTAGCGCTTTTCCCATGGCTTTTGACTTTTCCTTGTGACCGAGCGCTCAGGGCATTTCCATTTCGAGGGGTTTTACCTAGTGATGCGTGATCAGAAACGACCTCCATTTTCTGATCCGGACTTCCTAACTGCTAGTTTGCATCCTGCGCAGTCTCCATGGGCCTTGGTTAGCACACTTTTACTGAGGTCCTCGTCGTTCCTTGCTGGCTACAAACAACCACTATCCAGAGGTCTTCCTGATAGCTCTTTGTTCACAAGTTTTTGAATTCTATCCTAATTTGATATAGTCATAGAACTCTAATAATTTTCATGGATCTAATTCAGATCATTAGTGTACTCATGTATAATCTCAACTCATCCCACTTAGATCATCACATCCAACCTTGGTCTAAAACAATTAAGCAACATAATTTAAATCTTGACATGCCATAGCACTTGACATGTCTTAGAATGCCCTGGAACTATGTGGCATATGTTAACATCCCCTACATTCCTTGGCATGCTTTGACACTCCCTAGCACACTGTGGCACTTCCTGACATGCCTTGGTAGTTTAGCATATCTTAGCTTTGCCTAGGATATAACCTTGTCACTCCCTCCTTAACACACCTAGAACTCATTGAAATTCCCTCTCACACACTCTTATTCATTCATTTCCATGCATTTTGACCTAGTGCTTCCTTATGTTTCCTTGACACCCATTAACACTCTCTAGCTCACCCTAGCACCCGACACATCTTGGTCTACCACCTTAACACTCTAGCATTCCTTGGCACTACATAGTACACCTTGTCACTCTCTCCTTAGCGCACTTAGAGATCGCTGACACTCTTGGTCACAAACTCTTATTCATTCATTTCCATACATTTTTACCTAGTGCTCCCTTGTGTTTCCATAGAACTCCTTATCACTCCTTGACACGTGTTGTTACACCCTAGCACCTATGATATCTTGGCATGTTCCCCTAGCCTCTAGCATGCCTTAACACTACCTAACATACCTTGTCAATTTGTCCTTGGCACACCTAGAACTCACTGAAACTTCTAATCACAAACTCTTATTTGTTTATTTCCATTCATTTTGACATAGTTCTCCCTTGTTTTTCCCTAGCACTCCCAGCTAACACTTCCTTGCACACATTGGCACATCTTGGCCGCATGTCGCCCTAGAACTCTAACATTCCTTAGCATTTCCAAGCATGCCTTGTACCTCCTCCTTAACACACTTGGAACTCACTGACACTCCATGCCACACACTATTTTTCCTTCATTTCCATGCATTATGACTTAGTGCTCCCTTGTGTTTCCCTAGCACTCCCTAACACTCCTTGCACACATTGACACACCATGGCACTTGTCACATCTTAGTAGGCTTCCCTAGCACTCTATAATCTATTGCCATTGCTTATCATATGTTTCCACTCCATCCTTAGCACACCTATAACTTGTTAACACTCCCTATCACACACACTTATTCATTCATTTACATGTAATTGAAAAAAGTCCTCCCTTGTGTTTCCTTGGAAATCCCTAGCATGTGTTGGCGCCACATCCTAAAATCTAGCACACATTGGCATGCCTTAGCACTTGGCATGTCTTGACATGCCTAACATTCCTTGGAACTTTCTAACATGTGTTAGCACTTCCTGAAATTCCTTGCACACCTTGGAACTTCCTAATTTTTCATGCCCTCATAGATAGCCTTACCTTTTTTGTGACTTGGGAACCCAACCAAGTCATTGAAAAAATAGTGTTGTGCCTAGACCAACGTCTCCCTTTGTCTCAAATTGATTTCTCCATCCTCTTATCACAATTGTAGGATTTCCTCCTACAAGTCCTAATATGGAATTCTCCTAACACACTTCTTCCATGGGACACCTAGAATTCACTGACACTCCCTGGCATAATCTCTTATTCATTCATTTCCATGCACTTTGACCTAATTCTCCCTTGTGATTCCCAGACACTCCCAAACACTCCTTTACATGCATTGGAATTATCTAGCATAGGTCAGCATGCCTTTTCATTCCTTGGCATGCCATGGCACTCCTTAATTATCATGTCCTCATAACTACCCTTATTTCTTTTAGACTTAGGAACCCAACCAAGTCCCGCCTCAACTACAACAACTTTACCAAATTACATTTACTACAACTAGACTATGCCTTGTTCCCCCAATGGAATATAAATCATCTTAGGCTTCTCATGTCCAATCTTAACTCATCCCACTTAAAAAGTTAGCAAGTCAAGGCTCACATCCAACCATGCCCATTAAACAACTAAGCAACATAGTTTACATCTTCACATGCCATAACATTTGGCACGTATAAAAATCCATTGGCACTACATGGCACACATTATCATCCCCTGCATTCCTTGGCATGATTTGCCACTCCCTAACAGACCCTACCACTCCTTAACATGCCCTAACACTCTAGCATGCCTTGGCACTACCTAGCATATACCCTTGTCACTTCCTCATTAACACAATTGGAACTTGCTGACAATCCCTATCACACACTCTTATCCTTCATTTCCATGCAATTTGAACTAGTTCTCCCTTGTGTTCTCGTGGCACTCCCTAACACACATTGGCACACCCTAGGACTTAGCACATCTTGGCATGTCACATGGAACTCTAGCATTCCTTGGAACTACCTAGCATACCTTGTCACTCCCTGCTTAGCACACCTAGAATTTGTTGATAATCCATGTCACGTACTCTTACTTATTTATTTCCATGCATTTGAAACTAGTGCTCCCTTGTTTTTCTCTCCCTAGCATGCATTGGCACACCTTAGCACCTAGGACATCTTTTCATGTTTCCCTGGACTCTAGAATGCCTTATCACTTCCTAGCATAACTTGTCACTCCCTCCTTAGCACACCCTGAAATCACTAACACTTCTTGTCACAAACTCTTAATCATTCATTTGTATGCATTATCTTCACCTAGTGCTCCCTTGTGTTTCCCTAATGCTCCCTAACACTTCCTAGCACTATTTGGCACACCTTGGCACCTAGCACATATTGGTTGCATGTTACTCTGGCACGCTAGAATGACTTAGCGCTTCTTAGCATACCATGTCACTCCCCTCTTACCACACCTAGAACTCATTAACACTCCATGTCACACACTCTTATTCATTCATTTCCATACATTTTGACTTAGTACTCCCTTGTGTTTCCCTAGCACTCACTAACACTCAACACACATTGGCACACCTAACTGCAATGAGTTTCACTAACAGTCAATCCAAAAACCCTTCCATAGTCTAGCTAGTTACTTGTTCTTCACTAAGATAATAGTGTTAAGTTTATTGTATGGTGTTCAATGTGAAAATATTACTAGGTGTTTTTATTGCATTACTTGCAAGGTGGCTAACCCACAAGCATGAAGGTAAGGTTCCTAAATCTTGGATTGTAAAACTAACCAACAAATATATGACTATAAGATCTTTTGGAAATTATAGTTCTCTAAAGAGATTCATGGTAGTGATTTTCCCATTGGGCTAGACCCGAGAACTTCATTGTTAATTAGATGCAGAGAAGTGGTAGTTTGATGTTGTAAATGTCAAATGTACAATTCAACAACATGATGGAGGCTTACCTCTGACATCTGAATTTAGTTTGTTATCTTTTTGGTGAAAACCCCACAATGTCCAAGTGTGACACCCTCCTTGCAACAACACCCTTTGAGTAGTTACCCAGTGACTTCCTTACCTTTGATTGCCCTCTCCTCATCTTGTTCACTCTCAGTTCCTTCTCCCTTACTTTCCTCTCACTGTCCTCTTTTGCTTCCTATTCTACTTATCCAAAATTCTCTTCTCTTTCTACTTCTCACTCCATCCTTCTAGTTAGTTAGGGATTGTCTAACTCGATTTTCCCTTTCCTTCCATTTGGCCTCCCATTTTCTCCATATCTATCATTTTCCCTCTTCCTAGGTCTGTTCTAGAATCGACAAGGTGTGAAGGAGGACAAAAACCCATTCATGTGTGCTAAAAGGTTGCAAAATATCTCTCTGCCCTCATTGACTGCATCAAGGCCTATAAATATTATGCATGTGAGTGTCCGTGAGTCTCTTATTAGGTCTTGGGTCAAATTATTTTTTCTCTTTCAACTATATGAGTCGAGTTATATGCTCTTTAACCCCCCCATTAATAGAGTTCCTTATACTTGTATCATGCCCCTGGTATAAAGACATATGTATAGGTTATTATGGTATATGTTGAACTTTCGTTATTACACTCACCTTGAAGTCATTGAGGTTCCATCTAACTCCCCCTAGTTAATACAAGGTTCATTGAGTTAGAAAAATGTGCCATCAATAATTATAAGTGGTTACCTTAAGGAAGGACCATTGGTTGAAGCCTCATCAATGGAGATTGGGTCAATGGTTAGGGTTTTGATTTAGTTAGACACTATTCACTATTATATTTGTGGGCATAGAGTAATTATGATCTTCCCCATGTACACAAGGATAACTAAGAAGTGTTTCCCATAATCATGCAAGTGGAACTTCAACATGTACATCAGGGTAACCACAAAATATTTATCATATTTATACAATGCAAGGTGATAGGAAGATATTTACATTATATACCTGAATTTACTAAGATTGGGACCATTAGCATCATATCTACATATTGACCACAAGACGAGGGTCATTACAACCCCTTAAAAATAGCCATAAGGCCATCCTGTTTTGCAGCTCCTTGACCACAAGGTTTTAATTGAAAAACACATATTTCCTTTAAAATTTTGTAGGTTGAGGTAGCCACTTCAAGCCCTTGAACTTAAAGATAATCAAATATTTGAAATTTGTTACAATAATAAGTCCATTATGCACACTCCTCATCTTAGAGTTGGGTAGAGAGGGAGAATACTTGATTGATGCCAACCTTGTAAATGAAAACCTTTTCCTACTCATTGGTTCGACTCTCCACCACTAGTTGACATCACTAACACACACCAAAAGTCCAATATACCCGTAATATGTGCCCTACACCCAAGGGATTAGAGTACACCTCCATTAAATGTACCTTCAACTTTAGATGTCCCAAAACAATAATATCCTAAACCTAGCCTATTTGTTAGATTTTTGTAACTTCCACCTTAACTAACATTTGTTTTTAACTATTTAATCCACTTACCATATACTCTCTCTTGTTTTCACCCACCTAGTACACAAGAACGCTTATGTTTTTAATACAACTAAGTTAAGAGGGCATGTTTCTTTTTTACGCTTAAATGTTTTCAATACAACCAAGTTAAGAGCACGTGTTTCCTTTTCAAATTCCAAAAGTATAACATGTCTATCTCTATAAACTAACAACAAAATCATTGCATAAAAAAAGTAAGCTTAAAATTAAATTAAAATTAGATTATATTATTATGATAAATACACCAATTATGGAAAAAATGTTTTCAGACACAACCATAACAAAAAAAGTGTTAGTTTATCAAATACAACTAAAAACTTATTAAGCTAGCCTAGATCCATCTTAACCTGGATCTATCAAGTGTCGAGATGGATCTAATCTCTCGATGTGAAAACCTCTTTTCTGGCACTTGATAGATCCAGGTTAAGATGGATCTAGGCTGGCTATATAATACTATATAATATCTATATTTGTATCTATGTGTCTCTTTATTATTCCCTCTCTCTATCTCACCCCCCAAACATACACACTCTCTCTCCATATCTATCTCTCTCTCCCTCCCTCTTCCTCTCTGCCTCTCTCTCTTCCCTCTATCTCTCCTATCTCCATTGCTCCCTTGTCACCCCCTCTCTCTCTCTACCTTTTTCCCTCTATGCCTTTCTTCTTCCTTCCCTCTCTCCCTTTCTCTCTCACCTCCCTCTATCCTCCCCCCATCATTCTCTCTCTTCCCCCCTCCATCTCTGTGCCTCCCTCTCTGTCTCTTTCCATTCTTTCTTTATCTTTATCCCCACCTATTCTTTCTCCTCCCTCCTCTCTTCCCTCCTCTCTTCTCTCCCTCTCTCTCTATCCATCTATCCCTTGTCCCTGCTTCTCTCTCTTCACCTATATCTCCCTATGACTTAGTTATTTCCTCCCTCTCACTCCCCCTCCAACTCCATATCCCCCCCTTCTTCTCTCTCTCCCTTCTCTCTCTTCCTACCTCCTTCTCTCCATCTCCCCCCATCACTCTCTCGCTCTCACTTTCTTTCTCTCTCTCCCTCTCCACCCTCCATCTTTGTCACTATCTCCCTCCCCTCTCTTCCCTTCACTTTTCTTGCTATCATCACTTGGATCCTTAGTTAAGATAGATCTATGTTGATTCTTACTAATATTTGTATTATATAAATTTCACATCTTTAAATAGAAAAGTATTCTCAGTTTTAATTTTATTAAAACCTTAATTTAATTTATATGGGAATAATTTAAGTAGTCTTGAGGATAGAGGGTTTATATATATTTGAAAACTAATTACAACCCTTTTCCTATTAGCTTCAAATAAAAAATGTTATAAAATTAAGTTAAATTAAAATATTTTTTATTGTGAAATAAGTTATGGTTTTTGGGCATGTGGTATTGATAAGCCATGGTATTGACCCATGGTATTGTAACAAATCCTATTTAAAAGTTAATAATATCGATTGTTAAGAATCTTGTCATATTGTTATAAACTATTTATATTGTGAAATAAGATATGATTTTTTGGCATGTGGTATTGATAAGCCATGATATTAGCCCATGTTGTTGTAACAAAGCCTATTCACAAGTTCATAATATCAATGAAAAAGGAGGGTTGAATATCCATGATTAAGAATCCTGTCATATTCTTATAAAATATTTTGATTTTGAAATAAGTTATGTTTTTTGGCATGTGGTATTGATAAGCCATGGTATTGGCCCATGGTATTGTAACAAAGTCTATTTCCAAGTTAATAATATACATGGTTAAGAATATTTTCATACCGTTATAAAATATTTTGATTGTGGAATAAGTTATATTTTTAGAGCATGTGGTATTGATAAGCCATAATATTGGCCCACGGTATTATAGCAAAATAAATTTTTTATAAGTTAATAATATCCACTCTAAAGTGGGGGTGAATATCCACAGTTAAGAATCGTTTCATATTGTTATAAAATATTTTGTTCGTGAAATAAGTCGTGGTTTTGGGCTTGAGGTATTGATAAGTCATGGTATTGGCTATGGTATTGTATTAAAACCTATTCCACAGTTAATAACAAAATCAAAATATAGCAAATTGAATTTTATTATTTTTATTATTAATTGAGCCAACATTTAGATTTTTGAACTCATCCCCATACTTTTGACTTTTATTATTATTATTAATATTATTATCTAACTAAGTTCATGTTTAGAATTGTTTACATACTTACATTACACCTATACATCTACTCTATACTCTATAAATATTGTATTTATTGTTTTATAGGGAGTGAAATTTTAACATTTTTGAAAAAATTCAACCTTAATTTTGATATAACAAAGCCCTCCCAATTCCAATCTTCATTTACGTTGTAAAACAACTAGTATATTTTCACTTTTCATAGGGAGGAGGGAAAACGAGTAGATATTTTCACTTTTCACGGGGTGGGAGGGAAAACAAGATTGAAGAGAGCTGTGAATTAAATTTTCACTTTTCATAAGGTGGAGGGAAAGTAAGTAACATATTTTCACTTTTCACAGGTGGGGGCGAAAAACAAGGGAGAGAAAACCACATTGAAGAGAGTTGTGAATTAAATTTTCACTTTTCATAAGGCAAAGGGAAAACGAGTAGCATATTTTCACTTTTCACAGGTGGGAGGGAAAACGAGCTTGAAGGGAGTTGTGAATTAAGGTTTTACCAGTAGAAGACTGATATCGAACCCCACCATTGGATCATCAATCGATTAATGGCGCCCAAGTATGTTTCATTTCTAACTTGGTTGCATTTCCACCCCACTTTTAGTCTTCTTCCACACAAGGAGGAGTACACACACCTCATCTCTAACCCCACCATTGGATCTTCAATCCATTAATGGCCCCCAAGTATGTTTCATTTCTAACCTCCTTGCATTTCAACCCCACTTTTAGTCTTCTTCCACACAGGGAGGAGTACACACACCTAAGATTTATGGCTCAAAATTCACAATTTTTTTCATCCTTGCTTTTAAGTTTACAAGTAGCATATTTTGACTTTTCACAGGGCGGGAGGGAAATGAGATTGAAGAGAGTTGTGAATTAAGGTTTTACCAGTAGCAGACTGATATCAAACCCCACCATTGGATCTTAAATCCATTAATGGCACCCAGGTATGTTTCATTTATAACCTTGCTGCATTTCCACCCCACTTTTAGTTTTCTTCCACACAGGGAGGAGTACACACACCTCAGATCTTTGGTTCAAAATTCACTATTGTTTTCATCCTTGCTTTTAATTTTATGCTTTTTCCTCCCCACTTTTAGTCTTCTTCCACATAGGGAGGAGTACACACACCTCAAATCTCTAGTTCAAAATTCACTATTTTTTTATCCTTGCTTTTAAGTTTATGCTTTAATCTTTGTGCCTCACTTTGTTACTATTTGCAGGGATGGCATTGGCATTTGATGAATTTGGGAAGCCATTTATTATAATAAAGAGGCAAGGGCAGAAGACCCAAATGAGAGGATTATATGTTCAAAATTTCTAACATTGTGGTCACCAGGGATGTTATGAGAATACTGCACACCTCACTGGACTCTAATGGAATAAAAATGAAGCTCTAGCACCCCTGTGATGATGTCATCATCAATAAGCTCCTATTCTTTTTATTCATTCTCTATTTCTGGATCAGTGAAAGCACCCTTAAATTATGAAATTTAATAGAATTTATTTTAAAACGGGTATGATTCATAACTAAAAATTACTTAATTTTTTTGTAAAAACTGAAATAAACCATTAAATTATGAAAATTAGTAGAATTTGCTTTAAAACTTATATGGTTCAAAACTAAAAATTACTTAAATTTTATGTAAACACTGAAATAAGCCAATACTCTACGATCTACTCACTCTTTCTCACAAACTCTGAGGCCCACCAAGCTAGATGCTCTAATGTGCATTAAGGGAATTTCTCACAAACTCTGAGGCCCACCAAGCTAGATGCTCTAATGTGCATTAAGGGAATTTCAGCCCCTAGATTTGTATGTGCCATATTCCATCATGTTGGTTCCATTTATAGGTGCATGTAATATACCCAATAACTTCTATGCACTTTGAGGATGTGGTACTTCAATTTACCACCCAAATTTACACAAAAAATAAACCCAAATTCACACAAATTTACGAGGTAACTAAAGTGAATAATTCACACAAAAAGTGAACACAAATTCACACAAATTTATGAATTAATTGATATTAACTATTTACTATTGACATGCATGAAACTATAGATTTATGCAACCTAAATACACACAACCATTCCACTAATCACGAATCCATAAATCACAAATAAGGCTAACACAAGTAGGGCAACCTAGAAATTAATTCAACAATGAAATAAACCATAAAAAAATTAGTAATAATTCAATACAATTCATAGATACATTTAGGAATACTTATCTATCTCGAATTGTTCAACAATTAGTTGCAGAAGAGGGAAGTAAGATCACAACCATATAATTGAATATCAATCACAATTCATATTTTACTGGATCACTCACTTCATCATTGACATTAGCACTATTTCACTTGATCACGGGATCCATTGTTAGTAAGATATTTGTTTCACAATAGACCACACATAAGGGTATGCAGGCGTATTGTCCTACTATCCATAAGCATACCTGAAATATAATCTCTTCATGATAATAATTGATGGCCTTTACTATATTGGAGCATCTGTATTTTTCCTTCTTTTATGGTTTGTCTCTATAGAGTTGATTTTACTAGGTGTACACTGTATGCATCTCAAAATTTCTCTTTAGGAAATCCTATATTTATTCTTTCCAAGAAAAACTCTCTAGGGAATCCCAATGGATTTTTCCCCACATTCATGGATGGCATCCCTGGTAAACCCATTGGCATTGACTAGTGAAACTCACCAAAGGGATTTCGAACAAGGAACCTACCAGCATAGAACTAGCCAAATACCCAGTAACATTAATGGCATTCGGTTGGGCTAAACCCTTGGGCTCAATAAATCATAATCAACTACACTATGTTTCATATTAACATATTGATACTATTTAACATTTTGTATGCTCCTATTTTTATTTTGGTTTTTAATTCCTTTTTTGTTGTGGTGACAACTTTATATGATTGTATAGATGTTTATTTTTGTTAGAGTATATATTGAAAAGTAGATGCGCTCTTACATTTTACCTTGTCTGTTATGTATTGATGGAGTTCAGTTTCATTAGTTGCGACCAAAGAACTGTGTCAGGCATGCATACAAGGATTCTTGTATCACTATTTATAAACTGAATATTGTACTTAAAAAAGAAAAGTAGATCCTTAATGCTACATGTTTGCATCTCAGGGAACTTCCAATCCTAATAAATGAGGTGAACTTTAAGTGTTTCCAGAATCCAAATCTCAGTTTTTGTGAATTCACGCATATATGGTCCTTGAAATGCGAAGTGAAATTTAATTATTTCCAAATCTTAAGTTCTGTGAATTCACTCATATTTGGTGCTGGAATCTTTTGAGAAAACAAGAAGAATTTCTTCTAGTTGCATTCAAATTTTCCAAAAACAATATTAAATTTCTCCTTGACTAAAATTCTCCCTGAAATGGCTTTGGGATTGAAAATTTTGTAAATATTTTTATGGGAACAACCCAAAATACTTTTTCTAGAGTAGAGTTTTATAACACTAGGTACTAAAACAGTCTTCTATTTTCTACTACAAATGTCTAATAGAGCCTGCCCAGAAACTGATCAGAAAATTAGGTAGATGCGCTCGACGAACTAAATAATTTTGAATGAATAATCAATTAACATAAATGATATATTAGGTTCCATAAATATATAACTTATAAGCATGAACTAAAGAGGAAATCTCAACGAGATTGACATATTCTTAATTGATTTGAATGAGGCTAGGAATAACTTTGACTAGAAGGTGTTCAAAATGGCAGAATTTTGTTCTAGTTGGATAGATTTAGAACTAAAAATCAGCAGTTTTCTTGCTTGCATAACTTGGGAATATTTTTTTATCTCAAGTCTCAACCTTATTGAATATTATGATTTATGCCTTGCAATATTGAGATATGATGTGATACCACTTGCTAGTAACCTAAACACTTTGGATGAAAATTTAGTTGTGAATTTTACTTGCGAAATATATAAGTGAAAATATAGATTAATTGTCCCTTGCATAGAATTTCCTTGAAATTATGCTACTCCTTGAATGAATAAATCTGAAACTAATTGTTGCACCAAGACAAAAAAATATCTCTACCAATTTGTAGTGGAATAAAACAGAAATAAAACACAGTCACACTATAGCAAAAAAAAACAAAATTTTCTAGGGAACCAACTGGGAAAACACTCTGCTAGATGTAGAAATTTAAAATACTATCCATATTATACTTTGAGACACCTTCTTCAAGGCCAGGTTAATCAATGCTTATTTATTTCCATATTCATTTTCATAAGCATTAAGGTTTTGTCCGTCAAATCAGAGTAGCTAGAAAGTGTCTCTTTGATTTCAGAAAGTAGATCAAGATCAACTTCATCCAAGAATCCCCTAGGAGGCTCATCAATAGCAAGAAGAAAGGTCTTTTTTTTTTTTTTTCATCACATGTGTTATCAAAAAATCTAACCTTGAAAGGCTGCTGATCGGGAAGACTTTGAGTAACTATTTCAAACCAATCTTTTAGCTGAGGTTTAGCCTCCTCAGCCTGAGAGGGCTCTCTCAAAGGTTAATGATATTGATTGATGATAATATAGATGGCTAACTCTATCTTAGTTTTGTGTGTTTGTAGGTTGAAAAAGATGAAGGCTTGCTACCATTGGGCTATGGAGTCAACAAGTCAATAAATTTAGTGGCAAGGTTTCTTGACATGAAAGCTGAGGCAAATAGGGTTTTCAAACAAAGATAATTCACTTAAGGAAGTATGTCATCACAATAATTCCATTACTAAAGAAAGTCATAGCATAGGATTATGAATTCTGAGTAATAGTAATGAAATCTACTGTTGATAGTTCAAAGGTTATTTACTCACAAGATTATGGAAAGACACATTCATCTCATTACTAAAGGAATTCAGAGCATAAGATTATTAATTCTAAGTAATAGCAATGAGATCTATTGTTCAACACAATCATTCTATCACTAAAAGAAATCAGAGCACATGATTTTGAATTTTGAACAATAACAATGTAATCTAGTGCTGGTGGTTCAAATATAAAACACAGTCATCTTATTGTTAAAGGAATTCAGAGCATTAGATTATGAATTCTGAGTATTAACAATAAGATCTACTTCAAGTTATCAAAATAACATATAGATCAAGAAAGGATTAACTCCATGAGAACTCAGATCTATTCAAGAAAACCTCTCTGCATTATTGATTATAGTTCATAGCATAAAGCAGCAACTGAGCCAAAAAGTATCCAACCCCTTTCTAATTCGACCTCTTGCTCTATATAAAGCATTTACAATTAGTATTCCATCATCCATCATCAATAGAATTCGAATTTTCCATCAGCGACACCTATTCTAACCATAAAACAAACCATTAATTACAACTAGCTGTTAACTAGGAGTGTTAGGGGCCTAATACAACTAGGAGTGTAACTCCTTATCATGATTACAACAACCGTATCTAAGAATTTAAAGCATTATTTGACAACTTGCAACCTCAAGAAGTCGAATTTGATGAAGCCTCCCACGTGGTCATCTGACTGCTGAAGACAAACCCTAGAAATTAGGGAACATGTTTCCCTGTTTTTAGGTTTAGGATCCCTGAAAATGGCACGTGGGACAGAGCCTTTATATCCTCATCCATGACACATTTTTCAAAACTAAAGGAATTTTTTGTATTCCAGGATTTCTAGAATAAAAACCTCTCTTGGTTTTTTAAAATACTTCTCCAGCTGTCCAGAATAGATCCTTGAAGAAGACGTGTAAAACAGGGAATTTTGATTTTTTGAAAAACTGCACCTACAGCAGTTTCGTAGCACAAGTTTAGTCTTTCATTTCTCCCAGATCATAATGGATTTGAAGAAAGTAGAAGTTTTTTTTGTACTTCAATATCTTAGGAATTAAAACCTCTTTCACTTTTCAGAGAGAATTTTTCCACTGCTCAAAAACTCTTCTAGAAGTTGACTGGTAGAAACTAGGAGACAAAGTTCCTCCTTTTTAGAGTTTCATTTTTATTCTTGTCTTTGACCTTCTGCTACTTGTTTTTCCCTTGCTAGATGTTTAAACCTTGTAAATACTCCTTTTCAGAAATCCTTCTTCACAAATATTTACTTTTTGTCTCTCAAAATTGGTCCATCAAGTCATAATATGCAGCCACAGCAGTTTCGTAGCGCGCTACGAAATTGCTGTGTGAATAAAAAAAACACAGTTTTTTCAAAAAAAAAATATTCTTCTTGTGATTTATTCACAGCTTCATCTTATGCCAATAGGCCACATATCTTTGACATAATTCATCCATAAAAAACTTTTAAAAGGTAATTTTCTAACCAAAATTGTGTTAAGGCTCCAATCACTTACAGCTCGGTTCTTTTATGCTGAGATTGTCCTCCTAGTTTGCTCAAATGAATTTATAGGTCCTCAATCTATCTCTTTTACCTTTGGCTCTGCTTCTTGTAATCTTCTTAAATGCCTAGTCACAGGCCTTCTTGGCTTTGAAAACAAACTTTGAGAATTGATCATCAAATTGAAGCTTTTTGGAAGATTTAACTCCTTTGGTTTTGTTCTTGTTGGCTTCAAGTAGCTCTGCTTGGACCAGAGGAGTCTCTTCTATGTAGATGGTGTGGAGGAGATTTTTCAAACTTTCTTTTGAAGCTGGGCTTTCATCAAAAATCATTGTCTTCCCCTTTTCCTTGGCTAATTGACTTCTAGTTACTCTTCTTTTGACTGTTTTATCAATAAACTGCTCTTGTACCACTTCCTTGATCTGAACCTTCTTCTTCTGTGATTGTTTGAATGCTTCTTCAACCTCTCTATTCCTTGTGAGAACATCTAAGCCTTCAGGCTCAGGTCTAAGACACTGGCCTGATCTGTGATTTTTCCTTTCTTCAGACATGTCTATGAAATCCCTGCAAGGAAACTTAAAGATAAACCTGCACTGTATTGGTTTGAACACTGCCTTACTTGAATTTGAAACTGAGATCTGCCTCGCTTGATCTTCAAAGAATTCAAATTGAACATCTGTCAATGTGCTCCTCATGAATGAACCCAAACCTAAATCATAATTGTGACTACTTGGCTCTTTTTGAAACTTGCACCCTAAGCATACCAAGACTCCTAACGACTCCAATAATGAGAATGAATGGCTGCATGTGATAGGCATGGTTCAAGGACTGACACATGGTGATGAAAAATTAACGAATTTTAATGGAAAAGACAGTTAGACCAAATCTGACACAAATCCCTGATTTCGTAGCGCAACCAGTGTAAATTTTGTGTTTTGCGCTACGAAATCTCCTAGTTACGAAACTGTCTAGGTGTTTTCGTAGCGCAGATAGTGTATTTTTGTGAGTTTGCGCTACGAAAACTCCTAGTTGATTTTGAAATGCATGTAACTTTTGAAACAACCTTAACACATGACACTTTGAATAAATGTGGGACCAATGGTGGGTAAAACAAGATTGTTGACCATATTTAACAAAGGGAACAAGACTCCTAGAACCTAGACACTAAAGCAAACATGGAAAAACTAAACCCGGACTAACACCTAACCTTTACAATAAAACTGGTTTGAAAAAAAATTTGAAATTTTTTTCTTAAGTGATAACGAGGACCATGAAAGGTTCTATCCTATGTAACAATATAGCAATAAAAATGTAATCACTCAATATCTAGGGATTAATAAGGGATTTTAGGGTTACCATGGCGCTTATAAAGGCTTAACACAATGTTCTTATGCAATATCTTAATTGCACCTCTTCAAATGGCTCCATAGATCCTCAAGAACAACCATTCAAAATGATAGAACCAAACCAAATATAAAACCACACCCAAAACTAGAGTCAAAACTATCTAAAATACCATAGACATAACCAAAACCATGACTACTAGAACTATGTTCAAAGTGTCAACCAAATTTCCATTAAGGAATACCAAAGCCTCAAACTAGTGCAAACCCACTTCAAATACTATCCATTCACATATGAAAATTGTGTTCTCTATATAACAGTAAATAATCTTAACCCTTAATTGGACAACACATACCCTACTTCAAATATCAACCATAGGCAATGCCTTTCTGGACACTTAAGCTCACATGACATGATCTTGATTTGTAGAAAGGCCACAAATATTACCAATATGTATTGTGAGTTAATTCCACATTCTTTCCAAATTGCAATCATCATACTACCCTTCAATAAATCTCACATCAAAGGGATGATGGAGGCATCAACATGTGAGCATTGGTGTATAACTCTCATATTGAGGCTTGTGTTAATTCAAGTGGCCACCACCATTAATATTATATACTTCATGGTGATTTCCTTCCATTTGAGCTATATTATATAATTCATATAAAACATTTTTTGATATATCAATCTCATTACTACTTTAATCACCAAAATATATATAAAGAACCTCTTGAAATATTGCATGAAAATATGAATAAATAACCTCTTACAATATCACTATTGGCAACATGGTGTCAGTATTGATGTCAACCATGGATTTTTCTAGTTGTTCATTCAACCAACTAAAGGATAGATTTCATGATGATTTGATGCTTTATAAGGATGTTTTGATGTTCTAGAAGTCTATATGTACTTGGAAATGTCATTTAAGAAGACTGAAATAAATTGGTTTTAATTCTGGGTAGAAGAGTTGAATTTATCATGTTAATACTAACTGTTGCGATGTTGACACTCTCACCCATAAACTCTACTACACTGTTTCACTCTTCTTCTTTTGTTCCCATGGAATTCTGCCCAAGGTTCCTAGCTTATGCCCATGGCACTACATGTACATTGCGAAAGGTAAATACCATGAGCTTCAATTAGTGAATTTCCCAAGGTTTCAGTTGTGATCGAGATGTTTGATTGATTCTATAACATTCACGAGGATTTTTTCATCAATAGGAGTGTGACTGTAATTAATCCTTGATTGTTGAAGTCATAGTTTACTTCTACTTGTGTTGATTATGTCTCATGTTTATGATCGTGCATATGTTATTTGTTTCTTATTTTATGTTGTTAGTTGATAAGCTCATGATTCAGTGATTTGTAAGAAAAGGGAAAAAAGTGTGAAAAGTTGTTCCATCAATATAATATTAATTCACCCCCCTTCTCATTATTGTCAAGCTCCCAACAATTGGTATCAAAGCAAGTGCTTTAAGGTGCAAATTGTAATTGGAAGGCATATCCGGTTAAATTTTAAATTTTGTTTTTAGAACGCATCATCAAGGAGTATATATGATCACTGTTGAAAACTACTAGGTATGGAAAGAAACTGTTAAATCTAAGTTGTTTGTTTATGCATCTTATGTGTGAAAGTTAGTGTGTGAAGGTTATTGTAAAGACACTCCCCCAATGAAAGTGATGCAACAAAATGTCGAAGAAAACTGCATGATATATGAAAATCTTCACAATGCAAATCTAGAGAAGATAATAGGTCTGACATTTGCTAAAGACATAAGGGACATATTTCAAATTTTGATGCATGAGAAAATAGTAGCAGCAACAATGGAGAGAAGAAGAACAAAAGGAAGAAAAAGAAGAAAGCCTCTCAGAAGCTATAATCTCAGCTAGATGAGATCAATCCCCCTAATGTGATTTTTTCATATTGTAAAGAGAAGAGATAAAAAATACAAGACCCATATGAGAAGCAACAAAGAAAATATAAATGATAATGAGTTATTTATTAGTGGTGTTTTAGATGGATTTGATGTTAGTCTTGCTAAGTCAAAAAATTAAGAGGATGATGAATGTGATAAAATATTTCTCCTTCAAGATGAATATGATTTAGCCATGGTTGTTATAAACAATCTAACTATTGAAGTAAGTAGGCTAACAGCTGCATGTAGAAATCAAGAAAACTTGTTGTCGATATTTGATGCCAAGGAGATTGAGCTCAAAGAGGAAATCATTAGTTTAAAGACGCAGTTAGAAGAGGCTAAAAGAGTTGAGGATGTCATGAGTAGACATCTATGAGAAGGTGATGGTTGAGTTGAAAATGGCTAAACTTGTCTCATTGAGAAAGAAGAATTAATAAAAAAATAATTAGCTCAAGATGGAAAATAGCACGAAGATCTTAGATTAGATGCTTAGTAGCCAAAGATCTCCATTGATTAGATTTGGTCTTGTATTTTAAGAGGGAGATTCTACCACACAAGCTCATGAAAACAACAATGCAAAACCTAAGATTCATGTAGCAGGTAATGGAAGTGATAAGAACAACAAGAAAGGAAAGAAGCGACAGATCTAATAATCGAGTAGAGAACCTTGAGGAGAAACTATGACTAGAAAACCATTTGCTTTAAGAGAAGACTATGACAAATATATAAAATTTCAAAAGAGGAGTCAAAACTTGTTTTCTCCCTTGATGGATAAGATTGAATGCTACGCTTGTCATAACTTTGGACATGTTGTATCCAGCTATAGGAGCATGTCATTTAGACCTGATCAACATAGTATGAAATAATATGGGCATCCAAGGAGAGCAACAATCATCAAGTATACAAATTCATTTTATGGTCATTTTTTTTCTTGTAATTTATTTTCCCACAAGGTGGTTGATTGTAGATCTCGTCAATGGAGTAGAATTGTGATCAATGTGAGGCATAGATATGATGTGAGAAACATAAGATATGACCCTCTTGCCTCATATCTTGGACATGTGAGGTGTTATATTTGTGACAATCTTGGTCACAAGCTGAGAGATTGCAAGCTATTTGGTTTTTCAAGACATACAAAAGGGAAAGTTGATCCAGAGGAAGCCTAATAGAAAACCATAGGAGAATATGCAGACCGGAAATAATCCTACCAAAGTATGGAATAAGAAGGAGCAACAACAAGTGAAGTAGGAGCAGCTAGTTCCCCACTATAGTCCATTATTCTTAAATCTATTTAGAAAATACTCCAGAAGTGAATGTGAGGCCTGCATGGTCTCAGGGGGGAAGCATGGCGGCAACATGGTGTATTCAAGGGCCTAAATGCACAATTAGGTTTGTAGGATCAATAAAAGGATTGGAAGGTGAATGAACTTAGTGGGAGTTGTGCATGACATTACAGTTTCAAGGGTTGTATGTATTTTTCATCTTGCTTTCACTCATTTGTGTTGTAGCAGCTCCATAAATTGTATGTATGAGTGAAAAAGCATGTCTTCCGACCATATGTATGTATTTGGTTATCATTAGAAAATTGGATGAAAAATCCCTTGTACCAACTATGCATAGAAGAGTCATCTATTTCAACCATGAATGGGCCTTTTAGAGACATTTTTGTAAGCCATATATGTAATTTTATATCATTGCAATGGGCGTTGAATAGTCTTTGGTTGAGCCATGCATGAGAAGTGTCATTTGTCTTGGCCTACATAAAAATTATTTATTTATTACAGTCTTGTAAGCACTCTTGAGTGCATTAAAGTAGCCTTGTACTCACATTATGAAGCCCTACACTATCATTGTTAATCATTGGTTATGATATATTGTATGTACCTGGTTTGTTTGGTGTAGTCTCTTGCATGTCGCAAGGAGGATTGTTGAAGAGCGTAAAATTCATGTGTACAACAACTTGGAAAGATTATTGCAACCTAAATACATGTTCATTGGGAGCATGTTTAGTAAAGAGGAAGGTGATGATATTGGCATAGCTCATTTGATGTCACATTGTTATAGATGTTACCAATATGAGCAACGAATTTTCCTAGTTTTTAATCTCTATTTGTAGGTGTGGCAGTTGATCATGTTTTATCATAAAACAATTGGTATTAGTATGTGCCAGCATGGTGTATTCACTGAGGATTTGTCACCCTTTTCCATTGATGTGAAAGTGGGAGAGTGAGACCGACCACTAATAGAGAGTGAGACAAGCCAACCAGAAATGAATGAATATCATATTGGTGAACTATTTGTAGGTTTCCATAATTGAAAAAGGGGGGGATTGTTAGGAGAATGATGTTGGCATTGATGTCAACCATGGATTTTTATAGTTGCGCATTTATGTCAACCAACTGAAGGAGAGATTTCATGATGATTTCATGTAGAAATTTCTTCAAAACTAGCTCTAATACCATGTAGAAATTCCTTGTAGATTCAAACTGCTAATTGTAATTTACTAAAACAATAGACTTGAATCTACTCTACTCATCAGTGGAAAAAATTAACAATAGATGAAATCACTAAGCATATAAGAGAAAGAATTCAATCACATATCACAATGATTTTCTGGGGAAAGCCACAGCTAAAAACCCCTGCTATCTATTTATCTCATTAATCATATAATATGAGAAGATTACAATGCTTTCTAGGAAAGCCTTGGATGAATACAATATGTTATGCTCAACCTACACAAGTATTTTCTATCCTCTACCTGACTGACTTCCTTTTCCCAATACTTAACCAAATTCCTAGCCTTCCAAGCTCCTACTTCCTTGCATTGTTCCTCAAGGAATTAACCCCTATTTAATGGGAAAATTATTCAATTATGAATTGCTTAATCCTCATAGGTCTTCCTCTAACTGCATGCACCATCAGTTTAACTTAGATGATTTTACAACTGATAGTACAATATCCCTGAACTCCAATCTCAACTCGGTCTTTCTTTGATGTGACATGCATGAGTTAATTATGAGAAAATATTCATTTTACTAGTTGATCATTGCAGACAACACCCCACTATTCGACAAGTTACACCCCACTACTGCATGTTACTATTTTTTTGTGTAGCTTGGGAGGTACTCCAAGCCCTAGTGTCCGGGGTTTGGAGGGAAAAGCGCCATAAGTAGGCTTGTGGGCTTGGAACCCAAGCATGGGGTTTTCCACCCATCAGGATTTGCGCCAAAACCATGATGATTTTGAGCATGAGAGAATTTGAGCTGGTAAATTTTGGCGTGCCAATTCAAACGCTTCAAAAATCACCCAAATCAGAGCTCTAGAACTTGAGTTATGAATTTTTGAAGTTGAGAATTAATTAATGGACAGTCAAGTCATGTAGGCTTGAAGTGAATTCGTCCAAGAGACATGTCTCTTCATAAATTCATGGATCCCACCTTATGTGTATATATAGAGGTGGAGTGGAGTCAATCTACTCATTCATTTGTGCATCACAAGGTAACGTACAAGGAGAAAGACACTTATGTTCTAGGCCTCAGCAAGAAGGGTTAACTAGAGTGGGAGAAAGGATTGTTTTGGGTCTCTTTTAGTGACCAAAATTGTATGGAAGGAGGGTCGAGGTACACAAGTGAAGTCTAGAATGTTTAAGGCTTTGTTGTAAGTAGTTTATCTCTCAAATAGTATGTTGTGGGACTTGTTGTAGCATTCTGTGGTAGATAAAGGGAGGACGGGCCCTTAGAGAGGCAATTGAAGTTGTTGTGGGTAGGCCGCAGGCCCTACCACTATGTTTCAGGGCAGCATAGGGTAGATTGAGGGTTTTTCATGCCCAGAACAATAGCAGAAGAGGAGGAGACCTCTCAATGAGAACGTCATAGTAAATAAGGGAGTCGCAGGTGATTCAAGGGACATTGTGTAAGTCTATTGCAGTATGTTAGGTGCCCTAACTAGGTGCACTGAATGGCAGTTGTAGTTGACAGACTTAGAGAGAAAAATTTGTCTTGTGTTGGGTCATTTATTTTATCGGATTTGAATCAGTCTACATTGCAAGTTGTTGAGAGCCATTTGTTGGATTTTCCTTGGTCATGAAGGAACACCAACTAGGAGCAGATCCCACTTTGGAGTGAAGTAGGTGTCCTAGTGTGGACATATTTGTTGCAACCTGTGGAAGCCCACGAGGTAGGGCTGATGTTGCATGTTAATAGCCCTAAACAGTGGGAAGTTTTATCTAAGTGGATATTGGTGGCCACCTGCCAAGTCCACTTGGACCCCCACCATTGTTTCTTTCAGCTTTTCAGTTTCCTTAATTGTAGCACAGTTTACTATTTTTAGCAGTTTTTCGGGTCCTGAACTTCCGGAGCCGTTTTGGGGCCCTAAACGACATTTTTTTGGAAAACTAGGAGAAACATGGGCCCATGGATTGATGTTTCTCTTCACAAAGTTAGTTCTTAGATAGATCTTTCTTACGAGATAATGTGCGCGTCAAACGAAGATCGTATGCCAAAGTTACAACCCCGAGAAGTTGATGTACCAATTTACCCAAACAAGGCCCATAGTTTGGAGTTTCATCTTCTAGGGTTAGTGTTTTCGATGTTTAGGGTTTTCCATTATTTCTCAACAATAAATAGGCCCTCGAGCCTCATTGTAACACAATTCAGAGGCATGTAGCCACCACATCTCTTCTCATAGATGAACTACCATTGCCCTAACTAGCTTATTTCCATTTCTGTTTGTAAGCATATTTAAGTATTTTATAGTAATGAAATGAAGTATTATTTCTGCTACATCTCTATATGTATGGTTATATCTGTAATTTTTTGTGTTCATGCTTAAATCCGGATCAGTGGTATTAGAGCGGTCTGCTCTTTCTTTGTCTTTATTTGCATGTCCCCAACGAGATCGGGATATAAGGAGTTAGAGCTTGAACTGGTCGAACCTTTGCAAGACCAGCCTCGCAGATCCCAATGCCTCCCATGGTAGATGAAAAGAAAGATGAGGGGGCAGGAGATCCTATCAAAATATTTCTCAAAGAGGCCCTGGAGTGACAAAGGAACGCGATGGTGGACAACTTTTCCCAAATCCTTCAACGACTACCCAGGGGCGACACATCTACTTCCAGCAGCTACTCTAGAAGCGCCACACACTTTAAGGTACATGTTAACTTTTACATTCCCATATTTGAGGGTCCGATAGATGTAGACAATGTAGATAAATGGTTAAATCTTCTAGAAGGTTATTTTTATGTTCATGATTTTTCTGGCAGGGAAAAGATTACTTTCTCTCTTCTCAAAGTTGCCCCCCACGTCAAGGACTGGTGGGAAACCTACTGTGAGTAGAAGGATGAAAGTACAGCCTCATTGTTTTCAGCTGCATCCACTTGGAATTCATTCTAGACTGCCATCAAGGAGCAGTACTACCCTGTCGGAAGCTATGAGGATCAATACATAAAGTGGACAAGCTGTGGCGGGGAAGGGACCAAGACATGTCAGAGTTTATCAATAATTTCAATACCCTTCGCACAAAGTTGGGTATCAAGGATTCAAAGTAGCATTTGGTACTCAAATACCGCAACTTCCTTCACAGGTACATCCACGAAGAAATAGGATTCCTGAACATCTCCTCGCTCAGCACGGCATACCGATATGTTGCATAATTGAGCAAAATTTTAAACAGAAGAAGCAAGACTTTGGATCTGTGAATCCGAAGCAAGGGAAAGGTGCCCCCAAACCGCAAAACAAAGGACAAAGCCAAGGCAGGGCAGCCTAGGACAACTCGCCAAAGCTGCAAGCAAAGAACAGTGTCGCGAAGCCGAAAAAGGACACAGGAAAGTGGTGTGAGTTCCATAAGATCTCCACTCACAATACAAGTGAGTGTCGGGCCAAGTAGTCACTTGTGGCTGAGCTAAAGGTTTCAGAATCAGATGCATGTTTCAACTCTGAGTCAGAACCTGACAAGGGGAATGAAAAAGGGAAGCAAATTATCAATGCAGAGCCCAACGCCGTTGTTGCCACCACGAAGATCCAAAAGGAGGAACCCGAAGATCGAGAGGAGTAGGAGCATCTCTTCCACTCCCAGATGTGGGTAGGGGCTCCCAGCTACAGTTCATTGTCGACAGCGGGAGCCAAAAAAGCCTCATTTTGGCAGAGGTTGTGAAGTAGCTAGGCTTACCGACCATAGCACATCCACAATCGTACACCAACGAATGGTTTCACCAAGGATGGGATCTTTGTGTGAGCCAGTAGTGTCGCCTTCCATACAACATCAAGCCCTTCACGAATGAGGTATTGTGTGACATTTCTCCCCATGATATTTGTGATGTATTATTAGGACAACCATACTTGTGGAAGTGACATGTTGTGTATGAATCAAGGCCCCATGCTATTATTATTACTTTGGGAAATAAGTTGTATAGGATACCAGAGATAGCATCGCCTACCACCATCTCTTTGGTTACTGAAAACAATGCAATAACCTCATTTCCAAAACTAGGAAATTTTTTTTCCTGATGATACGCCCTCAAGGAAAGAAGAAGACAGTGGCCACGACCTCCAGACAGGGCCCCTCCACACGACAACTACAAATGTACAAGGTCGTGGAGGAGTACAAGGACATCTTCACCTCCCCGCAGGGGTTCCTCTACATTGTCAGGTCAAGCACTCCATCGATCTAACCCCAGGTGCATCGCTACCCAATGGACCAATCTATCGGTGCTCCATTCTGGAGAACGATGAAATCAAGAGGCAGATTTAGGAGCATCTACAGAAAGGTCACATCCATATGATTTCATCGCCTTGTGGGATCCTAATCGTGTTGGTACAGAAGAAGGATGGGACTTGGAGAATCTGTATTGACTATCGGGTGCTAAACAAGATCATTGTTCATAATAGGCACCTGATCCCATGGATCGATGACCTCCTGGACAAACTAAAGGGGGCAAAATATTTCAGCAAGATCGATTTGAAGTAAAGATATCACCAAGTACAAATCGAACCCTCCAATGTGTTGAAGACTACCTTCAAAGCCAAGAAGGGCCTTTTCAAATGGTTGGTTATTCCTTTCAAATTGACAAATGCCCCTACAACCTTCATGAGGATAATGGGTGACATCTTACGGCCATTCACCAAATCATTTGTAGTAGTATACTTGGATGACATCGTGATCTTCATCCAAAGTTGGGAAGAGCACCTCCACCACATCGACGGGTTCTCCAAACACTGTGGCAACACAAGTTATGTGCCAATTTGGAGAAATGCACTTTTGGCATGACCCAAGTTCAATATCTAGGACACATTATTGATGAATGGGGGGTGCATGTGGATCCAACCAAGATCCAAGTCATTCAAGATTGGCCATCTCCAACCACTCTGACAAAGCTCTGCAGCTTTCTACGTCTTGCCAACTTCTACCATAGGTTCATGTTGGGATGTTTTCATACCACTTGGCCCTTGAGTCAAGTCACCAAGGGAGGAGCGAAAGAAAAATTATTTTGGTATGAATCTCAAGAGAAGGCATTCACACAGTTGAAAGATCACCTCTGCTTGGCACCAATGCTCACATTACGAGACT
Source organism: Pinus taeda (assembly GCA_000404065.3). Classification (NCBI taxonomy): domain Eukaryota; kingdom Viridiplantae; phylum Streptophyta; class Pinopsida; order Pinales; family Pinaceae; genus Pinus; species Pinus taeda. Next base: position 61,184 of record APFE031210274.1, on the reverse strand, counting down.
TGCAACAACCATTTGAGGTCGAGACAGATGCCTCTGACTATGTTATTAGGGCAGTCCTTACTCAACACGGGCATCCAGTGGCATATCACAGTGAGACACTTTGAGACACAGTTCGGAAGTATCCCACTTATGACAAAGAGATGTATTTCATTGTGCAGGCCTACCGACAATGGAAGCATTACATTTTTAGGAAGGAAACGGTCATCCACATGGACCACCAAACCCTGCAATTCATACAGAGCCAAGGGAAATTGCACAATGATCGCCACCATAAGTGGTCCACATACCTGCAAAAGTTCCATTTCAATATCAAGTATAATAAGGGCAGCATCAATAATGTTGCAAATTACAACAGTTGACCACCAATCATGGCGTTAACCACCGTGCTCAACTCTTGTGGGCACGAAACTTCTGATTGTCCACTTCTCTACAAAAGCGACCCAGAATTTGGCCGCACATAGTAGACACTCTTGGAGGGTAAGCATGTTCCAGATTTTCACCTCCAGGATGCCCTGTTATGCCACCTAGGTCACCTTTGTGTTCCTTCAAGCGAGCGTTACAAGATGATTTGGAAAGCACACTACATTCGGGCTACTGTTGTTGAGCAATGGATCCCCCCCATAGCATGTTTTTGGGGCTTGAAGCCTGAATTTTGGTCAAGTGTAATGTAAAGACCCCACGAAATGCGGGAGTAGAGCATGAGAGTCTAGGGTTGTTCGCCCTAAAATAATGTAATTTAATGTATGGTATGTCGGCTTACCCATGGTCCGCGGACCATGGGATTGTATAAATAGAGCGAGGCTCTAAAGGTAAAGGGAGTTTTAAGTTTTGACAAGAAATAAACAGATGCGAGGGCATGGTTAGAGGATAGAAGTGAATCTGAAGTGTATTGGGTCATAATGGTAGGTAGAGGCTCTGCAGGTGAGTGCGCAGGGCGGAGTTGGGATTGTACTTGGACAAAGAATTAATAAAAGATAAGTTGATTCTGAAATATTGTGTGTCTATGCTTTTGTTATATTTAAGCATCTCTTTACAGTTTTATGATTGCGTACACTTGTTATGGATGTTGAATGATTAATGAGAATATTGGGCCCACACAATTAAGTAAGATCTATAATAATAGAACAGTAAAGATAAAGGATCTAGATAGCACCTCTTCGCACTCTTTACAGAGCTGCGCGGAAGCAGTTGCACAAGTTGGGAAGGGAAAACGGCTGCACGGAGCAACGCAAGCACGCAGGTTCGATTCGTGAACATCCTAGACTTCATCAAGACATACGTAGGGTGCAAAAACCTGGTTCCAGCACCCTCCCATACTACCTCAGGTTAGACCTCAATCCGCGCACCCAGACTGTTGCCGAAAGGGCCGGTAGTTTCGAGATTTGTTTGTCTAAATCACTTCTAAACCTGGGTCAAGCCCCAACAATCCAACAAAAGGTTCTATTGTTGGGACCGGGATCTACCTAAGGGATGTCTGATGTCATGTCGTTCGAACCCAACAAATAATAAAATTGAAGAGTGGTTGGACAAGAAGATTCACAAGTTCATGACACAGGAAAACAAAACTCTGCAGATATCCGAGAAAAGGTGGTTGGATCACTACATGTATATGGAAATCCACGAGATCTTCTTTGCATTCTTTCCTTTTAAATTGTACGAGTGGGTCGCAAGGTTAGCCGACAGCCAAGGAAGGTGTAAGCTCGACCAAATGATAGAGTGGAATCCGGAATTAATGTGTAGACTAGAAGCGTTAGAAGATAAGATCACGCGAATTGTGGACCATTGGCTCGACTGAAAAATAGGGGGATTTATCACTGAGTTTGCGATAGACACGACCATAAGCTACAGCAAAGCAGAACAATGTTCTCTCAAGGGACCGTGAGGTAAGTACATTAAATCTTTGAATACCTAGATTAAGATGTTGTTATGTGAAAAGTGGGTTATGCGAATACATTAATGTTTGGAATGACACGGAATGGAAAGATCTACAAAGGTAGCGAAGAATTAGGAAACGGTCCCTTAATTTCACCTTCACGAGAGAGCGAGGAAGAGCTCGCTTGGGTCTCTCCGAGAAGTGCAGTTAGTTTGATAAGGCAGCGCATTCCGCAGTTACCAACCCCACCCACACCACCACCCACTTCACCTCCTTCACCTCCATCTCCACCCACTCCACCTCCACCGAACCCACAGTTCAAGATGGCAAGTGCGATCAAGCTACCTATATTCAGAGGAGTATGAAATGAAGATCCGGACCAGTTTTGGTTCGTGGTAAGAGCAATATGGGAGGCACAAGGGGTCTTAGACGAAAACATTAAGAAAGCTACAATGGTGAGCACGATGCAGGATTGCGAGTTGACATGGTATATCAAGCACTCCAATGAACACCCAAATGCAAGACTAGCAGAGATCCAGAATGCACTGAACAGAGAATTTAGCCGCCCGAAATCAGAGACACAGTCAATCATCGGGTTTAAAGAAATTGTGATGCTTCTAAGCGAGACCCCTAATGAGCCCCAGGAATGGGTAACTATATGGGCTCATTTTTCCTGTTATTCCGAATTAATCCACCATTATCATAAGTTTGTTGCATGTGTTTGGAATGTATTTATGCTAATAGACTGAATTGGGTTAGTCACTTTGCCATGTAGTCTAATGAGTGTTTATTGCAGATTTTTTTGGATAATTTTGGACAAAGACAAGGAATTTATGAACAAATGGCAGCCAAACTTGAGGAAAATAGGGAAGAGGACTTATACAGAGGGTGTCTCCTTTATTAATGACCCCTTTCCTTGAATCCTCCATTAGCAGTTCAGAGCACAAAGGCCCACACTGATGATTCCAAGGGGCAGACGAGCAAGTCAAGTAGGATTGTTGTTTATCTTCAGTTCTAGGAAGTTGAGTTCCTTGATTTTAGGAGGATTGTTGGGAGTCTCCATTTGTATAAATAAGAGGGCTTCGAGCCTCAGTAGGTTAGCCAGTTATTAGTAAATTTTCTCACTTTTATGCAGTACATTGGTTAACTTATTTTTTGGTTCTTTTTTAAGACAGTTTATATGAGGTAACTGCTATTTTTTGGATAAATGAAGATGAAATAGTTTTTGAGCTAACACTAATCTCTTTCAAAGGGCTGAAGCTCTTGGTTTAGGGCCCAACCCAAGCTCCTCAGCACCTCCTTTGTGTACTTATATGCTTTTGTTTCAATTCATGAGTTAATTTCTATTGCATAGATTCATCTTACTTTGTTAAGTTAGGTTGCTTTTAAAAGGAATGGTGGGCTCCAGTATTGCAGCAACAATGTTGCAACTCATGGGGCTTCCTTCTTTACTTTTATCAACCCAGTAGTTCATAATAAACTTGGAAGCGACGGTGTTGTATGCACAAGTACTAGCTGTTACTGCAGGTTTTCACTTGATCAGCTGGCGCAATTTCGCTAGGAGCTTAAGCCAACTTCTATGAGTTCTCATAAGAAGATTTACCTATGATGAAAGGAAACTAACTCTACAGGGGCTATTCTACTTGCAGAAAAAGAATGAAACCTGAACGAAACACAAACCCTAGCAAACCCTAGTTTACCCACTAAGCCTACTTTTGCAAGAAAAGAGATGGAAACTAATGAAATGAGGGCCATTGATTACTGAAAAGGAAAATTGCATTTATTCAAGCTACTTCTAAAAATAAATTAGAAGAAACCATCTTTTTGTACTTTTGATTGTTTTTATGTGAAATTATTATGCTTGTGATTTGACTGGTTGTGACTATACAGAGATTTGGTGGCAAAGGAAAATGGAGTTGGCTTTTGCAGCAAGTGAGGAAGGTGTGGGGAGGTCTTAAGAAGCCCCTAGTACTCTTCTGGAGACTTCCATAGCAATTGGACTTTGAAAAATCACTCACAGGAAATTCTACAGGAGGCTGTAGGGGATCTACAGGAGGATCTATAAGAGGAGGCCAAAAGCTACTTTTAGGGTTTTGAAGGTGGAAGAATGATGGGAAAGGGGAAATTAAGGCTGGATGAAGGTGTTGAGGTGTCTAAAACTTGTCAAGGAATATCAAGGATGAACGTGATGGTTGGATTTTCTCAAATAGCAAGAAAGTGGCTTTATGGAAGAAAACGCAGAAATTAGGGCAAATTGGCGAAATGTTGTGACTGAGTTTGGAAATATAGGAGAAGTGAGCTGGTGCTAGTTGTTTCATGGAGGCATGGTGAGTTGAGATGTCCTGCAAGAGATCTGCACATTCACTTATCAAAACTTGACCAAAGAGAGAACTAGAAACAGAGTTTTGTCTAGCTTAACCTAATTTCTGACCTAAAAACAGAAAAATTCTAAACAATACCTGATGAACAAAAAATCATGCGAGAGAACTATGGAAAATGAATAGGATATGATCTAAGCATGTGAATCTAAGCTACTATCAACTTTTCCAAATCAAGTTCACACTAGCAGTTGCATGAAAGAGAAAAAACTGTGTTTTTGGTGGCAGTAGTAGTGCCTTGTCCTCAAATCATAGTCACAAGAAGAGAGAAAGGACATCAGGGCATGTTGTGGCCTTTTTTAATCTTATTTTTTCACTACAAAAACCTAATTGCACAACTGAAACAAAGACAACTATGTTAATCATCAAAAGCAATCTAACTTAACAAAGTAAGATGAATCTATGCAACAGAAATTAACTCATGAATTGAAACAAAATCATATAAGTACACAGAGGAGGTGTTGGGTAGCTTGGGTTGGGCCCTAACCCAACAGCTTCAACCCTCTGAAAAAGATCAATGCTAGCTCAAAAACTGTTTCATCTTCATTTATCCAAAAAATAGCAGTTACATCACATAAACTGTCTTCAAAAAGAACTCGAAAATAAGCTAACCAATGTACTGCACAAAAGTGTGAAAATATACTAACAACTGGCTAACCTACTGAGTCTCGAAGCCTTCTTATTTATACAAATGGGAACTCCCAACAGTCCTCCTAAAATCAAGGAACTCGGCTTCCTAGAACTGAAGATAAACAACAGTCCTACTTGACTTGCTCGGCTGCCCCTTGGAATCATCGATGTGGGCCTTTGTGCTCCGAGCTGCTAATGGAGGATTTGAGGAAAGAGGTCATTAATGAAGGAGACACCCTCCCTACAAGTCCTCTTCCCTGTTTTCCTTGAGTTTGGCTGCCATTTGCTCATAAATTCCTTGTCTTTGTCCAAAATTGTCCAAAAAAATCTACAATAAACACTCATTATACTACATGGCAAGGTGACTAACCCAAATGACTCTATTAGCATAAATACATTCAAAAACATGCAAAAAACTAATGATAATGGTGGATTAAGCCGGAATAAGAGGCAAAATCAGCCCATATAGTTACCCATTTCTGGGGCGCGTCATCACCCCCTACTGAATGGGTTGCTCATCCTCTGAGCAACTAATCTAGTTCTTCATCTTTAATAGCTCTGACAGATTCCCTAACATCCCAAGCCTTTGATGTGATGTGCTCCTCTCTATCATGGAAACCTACTTTCCTGTCCACTTCTTCCAATTGTTTTTGTTCTTCCTCCTCCTTAACTCCTTCCAACACTCCTAGCAGTAGTGGCAGCCGAGTTTAAGACCAGTCCAGTTGGCTTTCAAATTTTGCATTGAATGCTAATATAGGGGCACTCTCCTCATGGCTTCCCTCATCCTGTTTGGGGAGTGATACTCCCTGATCCTTAGGCTATGTGGCAATGTATTCCACTTTCTCATGTAGGCGTGAAGGCAGTCATCGCCAAACAATCTCTCCATATCCTCAAAATGAGCAATAGCCTATGCTTGATTGTCAACATGCAAAAAACTAATGATAATGGTGGATTAAGCCGGAATAAGAGGCAAAATCAGCCCATATAGTTACCCATTTCTGGGGTGCGTCATCACCCCCTACTGAATGGGTTGCTCATCCTCTGAGCAACTAATCTAGTTCTTCATCTTTAATAGCTCTGACAGATTCCCTAACATCCCAAGCCTTTGATGTGATGTGCTCCTCTCTATCATGGAAACCTACTTTCCTGTCCACTTCTTCCAATTGTTTTTGTTCTTCCTCCTCCTTAACTCCTTCCAACACTCCTAGCAGTAGTGGCAGCCGAGTTTAAGACCAGTCCAGTTGGCTTTCAAATTTTGCATTGAATGCTAATATAGGGGCACTCTCCTCATGGCTTCCCTCATCCTGTTTGGGGAGTGATACTCCCTGATCCTTAGGCTATGTGGCAATGTATTCCACCTTCTCATGTAGGCGTGAAGGCAGTCATCGCCAAACAATCTCTCCATATCCTCAAAATGAGCAATAGCCTATGCTTGATTGTCAACATAATCAGGGAGAACTTGAGGATTGGTTGCAAGGTGTTGATGGGCATAGATGAGAGCCAAGGGTTCTACTAGTTCTGTCCTTATCATCATGGGCTCACTCAACTCTTTTGTCATCATTTTCTGAATTTCCACTGCACTCTTCTCTTCATGGGTGATCCAGGAAGCCATAGTCATTAACCGCAAGTCTCCCAATGCAGCATTTGGATCCCATAAATTCATGTCAGTGAGTTCCATGTTGTGTAGGTAAAATTCTGCTAGCTTTGCTTTATCCTTAGCTGAGCTATGATCACATAAATGCATAAATTGGCCATAATATTGAAATGGTATTATGACCCTCTGGGCCACTGTCTTAATATGGAATTGGAACCACTGATCTTTGAGATACAGTGCATATGATTTAGCCGATTTTCTGCACGTCAATGCCTCCATTGCCCACCTGGCCATGCAGGCTAACTGGGCTTCCTTCTCCTGTAGCTTCCCTTTCAAAATCAACACTTCAGTTTCTGCTTGGGATTCTTTTTCTTGTTGTTGTCTCATCAGTGTCTCACTGTCTATCTGTGGTTCTTCTTCTGGTTGTTGTCTCTCTTCTACTTCACTACCTACTTGGGGTCCCTATTTTTGTTGTTGTCCTCTCAGAGTTGAAAGCTCATTTCCTCCTTGAGGTTCCCTTTCTTGCAGCTTCTTTTTCAACAATTCATTTTCTTCCTGTAGTTGAGCTCTTCTGATGCTCTCGGTATGCCTTACCATGCTCAATTCCCTGCTCATATCTCTCAACTTGTTTTCCATGTGCCCTATATCTTCGACTCCTTTAGATTTTGCAATCTGCATCCAGGTTTGAGTCATGACTCTCTCCTTTTCCAGTTTGAAGAAAAGTGGAACTACGAATTTTTGTGGAATGATCTTCCCACCCTCCAGAAGATTGTAATAGGAGCCTAAGTTAGCCTGAGGTCCAGGATTTGGTATCTCTTTTGCCTTACCTTCCTCTTGGGACTGTTCCTCTACCTTCCTTTCTAGTTTTTCAGTTTCTTTGAGCTTGGCCAGTATCTCCTGTAGAGAGGTTTGTGCCTCCTATATGACTACTTTAGAGTCCATTAATTTGATCCTTTCCTTCCAAGTGGAGGTCTTAGGACTCCCTCTCTCGTAAGTGATGGAGATTTTGGAGGGAGATTCCTCCTTTGTCACAGTAGGTGCATCCTCAATGATAATAGGTTCTTTCAAAGGTGATTGGGGCTTGCCCACCTTGATTTTGGTGCTCCTCCGAGCTTTGAAATACATATATGTTTGTCTTTTTCTTTTCCCTTTTTGCTTAGTTGGAGTGCTCAATGCAGCAAGAACAGTTGTTGCTTCCCTTGCTAGTGTCTTAGGGGACACTTCTTCTCGCTATTCTTCTTCTTCATCCCCTGCAGTTTTTCCTGTGTCTGATGTTTCAGCTTTTGTTTCTGCTATCTCTAGTGGTGTTTTCTCCTTTTCTTACTGAGTGTCTTCCTTTCCTGTGGCAGCCTTTTTCTGAGCTGTCTTGGGCATCTTCTTCTCAAATTTTATCCTCTTCCTCTTTTCTGCTTTTGATTCTGTTTTCTTCTCTGCTTTAGGTGCAACTATGGTTGTGTCATATTCTTCCTCTTCTCTCTGTTTTTCCTTTTTCTTCTCCTACTTGAATATTTTGTGCTTCCTCATGGATGTCCTTTTCAAGTTCCTCTTTCTACTCCTCCTCTTCACTGACAGATGGGCTAAGGTCATCAGTGAGAGTTTTTATGTCATCTTCTCTAGTCATGTTCCTAAAAAATTTCCAAGCTATAGGGATGGTGTATGTGTGGAGGGCATCCTCTACTAGTAATTCAATGAGCCCATGGTGGACCAGCTAGTCTGGAACCCCTACATTCAACTTGGCACCACACTCTATCAAATATCGAAGGAGAAAATATGGCAAACTAAGTTTTCTAGATGCAGGTAGGTCCATTCCATATCTTAGTTCATGTAATAATCTGAAATGATAACCATAGACTATATTGTATCTCCCTTCAGAAGAGATATATTTCATGATCTGGTTGCTGACCTCACCCCATGGATGCTTATCCTTCTGACCCCATTCTTATCCTCTACAGGATGTTCATCAGGCTATAAAAATGTCTTTTTAGCAACCTGCCCTAGTGATTTTTCTTCTTTGCTCCAAGGGAGCCCAAGTGGAAGACATGTGATCCTGCTGATAAATTCTAGTGTAAGCTCTATGGTTAGGCCCCTGAAACTGACTGTAGCAAGGGTTTTTGAATGGGGCCTTAAAGACATTATAAATTCCTCGGTGACTTCCTCATCATACCCATGAATTCTCTCAAAGAAAGGCATCCAATTTTCCCTAGTAAAGAGGGCTACCACTTCTGGGTTTTCATGTAAGTTGGTGGAGTTTAGAGGCTCCTTTCTCATAAAACCCCCTCGCATGATGTCTAGTTACTACTGGAAATTCCCAGGTGAGGATAAAGGCAACAAATTTTGAAACCGAAAATAAAGGAATAGCTGAGGTTTGTCTTTCTAGAATTAGAGAGGGAATTTTCGTGTTTCTCTTTTTCACAACAGCAATTTGCAATTTTCCCTCCCTTCAAACCCTGTTCTCAACCTGAATTTACTTCTCGGTATTTTTTTGAGGAAATCAATATTTTGACAAAACAGAGAGTATATAAAACAATGCTTTTTCTTTCTCACAATATGAACAGACTTCCCAAATGCAGGTTCACTTCTTTTACAGGCTTGATTTTCTATGGATGCATCCCTTCTTTACAGGAGAATACGAGGAAGGGAAAGACAGACTTTTAGTGCAGAGAGTAAAGAGAGAGACTGCATATAATTCATAAAAACACAGGAAGACTTTTGTGTTCACATTTCCCTTCTTTTTCAACTTAGTATTTTGCTTCTAATCCCACCACCTTGTATAGATATATCACATGCAGAGTGGGTTTCTGAGCCTACCTCTTTTTGAGCTCGAATTTGGCAACAATATCAAATTTTCCCTCTATAGAGCTGCTTTCTGGCCTTCCTGTAGAAAGGGTCTTGTAGACTGTGTTTCCGCCCCTATAGAATGTGATAATGCTCCTGTACAGCCCGATAAATGAGAGGGTTTTGAAAACTGGCAGAAAGCGACTGTTTCAATGTTTTAAAGGTGGTAGGTGAGTGGCTATAGCCGAGAACTCGCCGATGCCAATGAAAACAAAAGGTGGTGAAGGCTTCTACCACAGTGTACTTAAGCTGATGGTGTGATCTGCGATGATGAGATGAGGTGGCAGGAAGGGTATGTTATCCCCATCTGGACCGTTGGTCCCTACTCCAGTGCCATTATGGTATTTCATGTCACCTACCTACCATCACTTCGATCATTCCTGTTATACGCCACCACCATTACCGGTTCTGAGTTTTTCTTCCCGAGTTGATGGACCACACATGCTAACTGCACCTTCTGAACTGTTGTTTGAATTGGACGAGTCTTGTTTGAACTGATTGAGGGTGGTTTGAAATGAACGAGGGTGGCCAGTTAGCTGGCCACTGATTTCATTTAATCGTGACCATCTCAATGGTTCGTTCAGTTCCTAAATAATATCCATGCAACAGAGGAACCAGTTTAGCCACTTACCTGTTAGTCGTTGCCGTGCTCTGCATGCTCAGCCTTTGGCACTTTGTTTTTTTTATTTCTACTGTTGTTGGTGCTCATGGTCTCTGAACTAGTTGCTTGGCTACCTTATGCTGGTGATTTTTTATCAGGAACTGCTCCTTACACATTGCATACACCTTGGCTGCATTGACCCTACCTCTGGAGATTGTTTTTTTAAAGGGATCAGCTGTTACAGGAATCCTGCAGGATTTCTTGTAGCTGCTTCTCCCTCTAAAATTTATAGTTGATACTTGAGCAAGGACTGAAGAGATAGCTGAAGAAGGTTTTGAAGGAAAGAAATAACAGCTGGAGTGCATCAGGTAAGAAACAAGTGAAGAATGTTGTTGTTTTATTCATTATTTTTCCTTTTGTTCAAAAAAACAGAAGAAACAAAATTTCTGTGATTTTTGTGCACGGAAGAAAAAGCGAGTGGAAAGGTGGTGATGCAGGGATGAAATGGAGAGTTAGGAGGATGAATGGTGGCAAGGAGGTCCACATGCCTTCTGGACAAACTTCTAGCCCTCGAAGTCTTTCCTGAACTTGATTTTGAGCTTGCTGTGGTTTCTACAGGAGTCTCCTGTAGAATGCACAGAGTCCCCTATAGGATGCAAAATTTCCAAAACAACCAAGACTAAGGCCTGGGGAAAGACAATGGTGATGGAGAAATGAGCTATCAAGGGTGTATGTAGCCTGGCCATGTCCTTTTCCTTCTGTGACCCCCCTGCAATCTGCAATGCATTCAAAAGAAGTTAGTTTTTTTTTTGTTTGTTTTTCTATTTTTCTTTTTTCTTTTCATCATCTTTTTTTCCTTTTTCTTTTTTGTTGAGATAATTGGGGTGCCTCCAGGAGGTTTTCATTCTCACTGCCTACCCTAGGCGCCTCCAGGAGGTTTTCATTCTCACTGCCTACCCTAGGCGAATCCAGGAGGTTTTCATTCTCATTGCCTACCCTAGGCGCCTCCAGGAGGTTTTCACCCAAGGATCTTTTATTATTTTTCTATTTTTTTTTTTAGAGTGTGGGTGGGGTGGAGGCAGAGACCTGCTCCACTACCAAAACTATTTTACTCAGATTCTCAATGAATTCCTGCTTGAAAGGGGCTTCCTGTAGATCTTCAACCTATACCCATTAACAAGCATGGGGATGGCTTCTTCGTCGATGGTCCGAATCAGAACTGAACCAATATCATTGCATTTTTCTACTGTGTATGGTCCCAGCCATGTTGTCCTCAGTTTTCTCTTGAAATCCTTATATCGTGAATCATACAGCAGTGCCCAATCCCCTTCCTGGAATTGTTTTTCCTTGAAGTGTCTATCATGCCATATTTTCCTTTCAAGTTGGACTACCTTTGAGTGGAGAAGGGCCTACAATCTTTGTTCATCCAATCCATTGAGCTGAAGTAACCTGTCCTTTTGTGCACAGCTGAGATCTAGGTCCAGCTAAGCTGCCATCCTTAACATGTTATATTCAAATTCTATTAACATCAAAGCCTTCTTCCCATAGACCAGCTCATAGGGTGTGTACTCCGTGGTGGTTTTCAAAGTGTTGTTATAGGCCCAGGTGGCCTCAACCAATCGATCTGCCTAATCCTTCCTGCTACTGCCCACTACCTTGGTCAAAATTCCTTCCAAAGCTCTGTTAGTGACTTCCACCTGTCCATTTTCTTGTGGAAGATAAGGGGTGGAAGTTTTGTGCTTAATCCTGTGGTGTGTGAGTAGGTATTCATTCAGATTGGATGTAAACTGACTCCCTTGATCCGTGACTAATTCTCTTGGATATCCAAACTTGTGGAATATGTTCTCCCTCAAAAACTCAGCTTCTTTTTCTTCTGTTTCTGCCTTGATTGCCTTTTTTTCTACCCATTTTGTCAGATAATCAGTACACATAATGATGTAAGATTTATGTTTTAAAGGAGGGTTGATAGGACCCACAAAGTCCATGCCCCACTTCTCAAATGGCTCGAAAGTCACTTGAGGTTGTAGGGGCATCTCATCCCTTGGAGTAAGTTTCCCCATCCTTTGACATCAGTCACATTGGCTAATATATCTTCTAACATCTTGATGAAGAGTGGGCCAATAGGAACCTGCTTGCAAAATTTTGAAGGCAGTCCTCTTTGCTACAAAATGGCCCCCACAGGGCCCATCAAGACAGGTTAGGAGAATTTCAAAAACTTCCTCCTCCCTGACACATCGCCTCAAAATCTGATCTGGGCCAAGTTAAAAAAGATTGCCCCCAATCCAGGTGAATGGGGCACTTTTCCTCACGATCTTACTCTTCTCTTTTGAGGACAGGTGTGGTGGAAACTGTGCTGAAACCAAGTAATTTGCTATATCAGCAAACCATGGAGAGAGTACTGAAATAGAAAATAGGTGTTCATCTGGCATTTGATCATCCACCATTCGTTCTTCACCTGCAGGCAGATCTAATCTAGACAGAAAATTAGCAACAACGTTTTCCTTACCCGGCTTATCAACAATGGTTAAATCAAATTACTACAATAACAATAACCATCTAATAATATGAGCATTTACATCTAGTTTATTCATCAAATACCTAATTGCAACATGATCAGTGTGTACGAATGTTTGATAGTTAGTGATGTAGTGTCTGAACTTATTTAGGGAACGGACTACAGCTAGGAGCTCCTTTTCAGTTACAATGTAGTTTAATTCTACCTTAGACAAGTTTTTACTGACAAAATATATGGCATAAGGCAGCTTCTTGTCAACTTGCCCTAAGGCTACTCCTATCACTTTATTCAAGGCACCTGTATGAATGTGGAAAAGTAGGGCCCAGTTTGGACCTCTCAAAATTGGGGCAGTTACCAGTTTACCTTTCAAGGTATCGAGAGCCTCTTGACAGTTGTCAGTCCATATGAACTCATCATCTTTTCCCAAATGACCAAACAACGAAGAGGCTAGATTACTAAAATCCCTAATGAATCTTCTATAATACCCTACTAAGCCCAGGAAACTCTGAACATCTCTTACCTTTTGAGGAGGTGGGACCCTTTGGATGATGGTAATCTTGTTGGGATCCATCTGTAATCCTTGCTAAGAAATTGTATGACCTAGCATGGTCCCTTCAGTGATCAGGAATTTGCATTTTTCAAGACTGAGGGACAGGTTCATTTCAATGCACTTGGCTAAAACTTTTCCCGGGTTAGTCACAGATTCCTGGAAGTTAAACCATAAGGGGTAAAGTCATCCATATAGATTTCCACTGAGTCATGAACCAGTTCAGCAAATATGCTCGGTACTGCTCTCTAGAAAGTGGCAGGAGCATTGCACAACCCAAAAGGAAGGACCTGGTATGCAAGCATGCCCCAAGGACAAGTGAAAGTGGTCTTATCTTGGTCTTCCAAGATGATTTGGATCTGGTTGTACCCGCTAAACCCATCTAGGAAGGAGAATCCCTACCAGGCCATCTAACACTTGATCTATGAAAGGCAAAGGGAAATGGTCCTTCTTGGTGGCCTTGTTTAGTTCCCGATAATCTACAAAGATTCTCCATTTCCTGTTTTTCTTTGGCACTAGCACCAAAGGAGAGACCCATCCACTATCAGAGATGAGGTAAATGAATCCTACACCCAACAACTTTTGCAGTTCTTCTTTGACAATGTCCTTAAGGGTTGGATTCATCCTCCTTTAACGTTGCCTGACTGGTTTACAATCTTCTTTAATGTAAATGTGATGAGTACAGACTGAAGGGTGGACTCCCTTCATCTCCTTATAGATATAAGCAAAAGCATCCAAGTGGTTTTTCAATAAGCTACAGAGTTCTTTCTCCTGAGAGGTGGATAGGGACGAGTTTATCTTCAAAGTTCTTTTAGGGCCGAATTCCACATTCTTAACACGGAGAGAGGTTGAATCAGCCACATAGAGATCAACTAAAGGATTGGCTTGGGTTTCTTCCACCAATTCTTCTAATGGAAACACACTAGGGGGTGGATTCTGAATAAAGTTTTCAATAAAATCATCCTTAGTTTATGGGGGCCCCATGGTAGCCTCTACTGTACACAATGGTGTGGAATAGACTTCATCCTCATCTTCCTCCTCCAATCATAGAGGTAAATCATGTTCTAACAGAGGTTGGGCAGGAGGATATAGGACTAGCTGTTTGGACATATGCCCGTTCTTGATTGTCATGTTCCCAGCTTGACAACTGACGTAGGCATCTGGAGTAGCCAACCAAGGCCTTCCCAAGATGAGTGGATACCCAGTGAACTTTGCTTTTGGCTGGAGAACCAGGAAATCAACAGGGTACTCCCAGGAATCGATCAAGACCATTACATCTTCCACAATCCCCTCAAGTGTCATGGTGGAGTGGTCTGCTAACTACAGTATTGTTGTGGTCTTTCTCAGGGAACCCTGAAGGTTGAGCTTGAGCATAGTGTCCTTAGTCATCACATTAATGGCAGCCCCTAAATCAATCAGGGTATGGGGGATTACGATGCCATTGATGTGGACATCGACTATAGGACTCCCAGGGTCCATATATTTCGAACAAATTACCTGCCCCAACATCAGGTCGGACAGTTGTCTTATGACATTGATAGTTGGAGCATCTCTCTTGCGCCTACTTGGGTGCCTAAAGCACTTCTCCTTGATCATCTTGTTGTATATATGCACATCTTTTATGGCTTGGAGAAGTGGTATCTTTACACATAATTGTTTCAATTCTCCCAAAAGTTCAATTTCTTCTGGGGTTGGTTGTGTGGTTCCAGTTAATCTCTTAGGAAAGGGTAGAATGGCTTTTGGTTCACTTTCCTTCTTTTCTTTCTCTTCCTCTTTAGGATGAGGTTGGCTATCTGGGAGAACCTTCCCAGATCATAGGTTAATCTCTTGAATTTCCACAGCATAGGTCTACCATGATGTTTCTCTGCTATATACCTGTTGGGCCTGTCTGTTATTGGGGTTCGTGTTTGGTTGAGTAGGTATTTGTGGTTGTCTTGGTGGAGAAGGAGGTAATGGTTGTGGTTGAATAGGTAGTGGAGGCAAAAGAGTGGGAGGAGAGTTGTACTGGGCCTCCACCCCTGGTGAGGTGCATTCCACTGAGGCTGTGGCTAAGCATAAGAGTGAAACGAATGAGTAACTTGCAGAGCCTAGTATTGAGGTGGATACGACCAAGGAGGGGGTGTGGACCAGGAAGGATGAGCAAGAGGGGCCCAAGAAGGCATGGAAGTGGCTTGATTGGGGTTGTAATAGGTCTGAGATGTCCCTTTCATTCCCTGCTGGTAAGGTCTAGGTTCATGTGGCCTCCTTTGGTTCATGAAATAGAGTGGTTCAGTGGCTCCTTCGGCCCCCTCATATGCAGCTTTAATTCTAGGCAAGGAAGGACACTGATTCATAGGATGGTCTTCTTCACAGAAAAAAACACACTTTTATAGAGGGCAATGGACATTCGTTCCTAGGATTCTTTCTAGTGCATGTGGTAGAAAAGATGGCCAAAGCCCTCTTGGCTTCCTCTTCCTTCCTTTGGATATGAAAGGTATCCATTTGCATGGCAAGAGTCTACCTCATCTCACTCTTGAAATCTTCCAACCGATTCTCAAGTTCATTTCTTAGAGAGGAACTGGATGAGGGTGTACTGGCTAAAGGTTGACTTCCCCTACCTCTCTTTCTAGCTGACCTAGAATGGTCTCTAAACACAGTCTTAATGTCATCATAAGGTAGTTGGTAGATGTCTCCCTTAGCCAACAAATGGAGGGTATCTAAAAGGTCTTCAGGGACTCCTCTGAGCAGGACCAACTTCAGAGATTCGGGGTCAAGTGTGTGCCTGGCCCTTTTATAACTGAGTTGAAACCTCTCTTCATAGTCTTCTAAAGATTTGTCACTTCCCATGGTCATTCGGAAGATTTCTTCCTTGGTATCCTTTGACCTACAATGGTCCCAGTATTTGTTGTTAAAGGCTTGTTGCATCTAAGCCCAAGTTGTGATACTGTTTCCAGGTAACACCATGAACCAGTGCAATGTCGCATCCTTGAGGGTAGAAGGGAACAGTCTCAACTTCTACTCGTCTTCTGCATAGTCATAGGTTCGACAAAGAATAGCAAATTCAAACAAGAAGGTATCAGATCTTCGATAGTCAGTCCATGGAAGTGAGGTAAGTCTGAAGGACTTATGTTTTTCATTTTTGTGTCCCCACTGGTCTCTCAGATAGGAAAGGCACCTTCTATTCTTTTCCCATTTCCTCTAACATTTCTGTCTTCAGCCATGGTCTCAGGAGGAATGGTTTCTTGCTCTTCTTCTATTATAGGATCTTCGTATATCTCTGGAGGTTCATGTATAGGTTCTTCTGGATCATTTCCACCAAAGAAGAGAGAAGGGTTACTTAGTGATGTGGTGGGGGTGTTGAATAGGAATTTTCCTGAATTATCTTTGTTCCTACGAGGCATGAAAGGAAATCTCCTTTTTTTGGGTGATTTTTGTTTTTTCTGCTTGTACCTACAAAACTTAAATGGATTGAATAACAAATTGCAACTAACTGAAATGAATCTTGCTGAAATGAGATTGTAGAATTGAAATGAAAGCAGGAAACGACTAATCTACACTTGCTGAAATGGAAATTGCAGAATTGAAAATGAAAGCAGGAAATGACTAATCTACGCTTGCTGAAATGGAAATTTCAGAATTGAAATGAAAGTAGGAAATGACTAATCTACGCTTGCTGAAATGGAAATTGCAAAATTGAAATGAAAGCAGGAAATGCCTAATATACTTTTGCAGAATTGAAATGAAACAACTACTCTACTTTTGCTGAAATAAACTACTTAGCAGAATGTTGCAGTGGAAAATAGAAGAAATCAGTAATCACAAAATGCTCTGACACTTCCCCTGCAACGACGCCAAAAATAATGGTGGGCTCGAGTATTGCAGCAATAATGTTGCAACTCCTCGGGCTTCCTTCTTTACTTTTATCAACCCGGTAGTTCGTAACAAACTTGGAAGCGATGGTGTTGTATGCACAAGTACTAGCTCTTACTACAGGCTGTCACTTGATCATCTAGCGCAAGTTCGCTAGGAGCTTAAGCCAACTTCTATGAGTTCTCAGAAGAAGTTGGAGGTTTTAACCCCGTATAGAAATTACTTGCATATGAATTCTAAGACACAGAAAATAAACAATGTGAGATCATAACACATAAAACACATATACACAGAGATTTCCCCTGTATCCCAAAACCAGAACTACTAGCTTGATTTTTCATTATTTTCCTTTCAATGTTACAATACATATTTATACATGCCAAAGCATCCAATACCATGGACCAAAAGCCATCATGTCTAATACCATGGACCGAAAACCATCGTGTCCAATACCATGGACTGAAAACCATCGCATCCAAAAA
Source organism: Pinus taeda (assembly GCA_000404065.3). Lineage (NCBI taxonomy): Eukaryota > Viridiplantae > Streptophyta > Pinopsida > Pinales > Pinaceae > Pinus > Pinus taeda. The sequence continues at coordinate 43,880 of APFE031210274.1, read as the reverse complement.
ACATGTGCGAAAATCACGCACAAAACCATAGGTGGGTCCGCCCAACCTAACATAGGGTCCAAAACCAAAATTTTCTGGGGCGCTGCCCCGGACCCCATAAAGTGGGGTTACGGGTACCCCTCAAACCCCCTGTTAACTATGTGGAAAGAATATAACACAACCCAACAATCTCCCACTTGTTGATTTCTTTCCATAGGGGGCCA
>APFE031210274.1:3364-43657 GCA_000404065.3 Pinus taeda | reverse complement strand
ATACTCAAAGTTCTGTGATTTCAAAGCACTGGTCGAGAAGGAATCGGGGAAGAAGGTGAAGGCTCTTAGGAGCGAAAATGGTGGTGAATTCATCTCTGGCGAGTTCAAGGACTTCTACAGCGCAGAAGGGATTCGAAGAGAGCTCATAGCTCCCCATAACCCACAACAGAACGGGGTTGCTGAGTGGAAGAACAGAACGATCGTGGGTGCTGCACGGGCAATGTTGCATGATTAGGGCCTAACCCTTCACTTGTGGCCGGAGGCATGAAATACTGCAGTATATGTGCAGAACCGTTGTCCTCACAAGATACTTAGCATGAGTACACCCGAGGAGGCTTATACTGGTAAGAGGTCTGATATTTCCCATTTGAGGATTTTTGGTTCTCCTGTTTACATGCATGTGACGAAGGATGCGAGGAAGAAGCTGGAGATGATTGCAGAGGTTGGGATATTTTTGGGGTACACTGATACGCCCCACAACTATCGTGTGTATTTTCCAGACAGTCGCAAGACTGTTGTGCGACGGGATATCAAATTTCAGGAGGAGAAAGCCATGAAGTGTTCGCTTGAGAGGGAGCCACACTTGCATGCAGATGAGGAGTTATTAGTTCCTAAGGATGAGATTCAAGATGTGGATCAGCCACAAGATGAAGTTCATGGAGTGGAAGAGACCACTCATGCAGCGCCAATCATCATAGGGCGAAAGCGCACTACAGAAGCTAAGCGACTGGCTCAAGATGCAGAGAAGGTTGTAGGACCACCTATAGCACAGCGCAAACAGAGACAATCACTTGATCAGTGTGGAGCGATAAAAAAGTGTCTTTTTAACTCCTAATTACCTCACATTAATTGTCAACCCAGGGACGACTTTTTATTTCAAGAGTGTACTCAGTCTGAGGTGGTTATTTACTCAAGAGTAATGTTTTGCAGTATAGTGCTTAAAATCCAAAAGTAAATAAAAGCTGGAAACAAAATCTAATTGGAACAGCAAGAAACTGAAATGTTCTAAACTAAATCATTCACTCAAACAACCATCAATCGAGGATACAGTAGCAATAACTCATTCCTTTAGAAATTGATGCAATTAAAATCAAACTGGAACGAGACAATCAATCTGGGAACGAGGAAGCAATAAACAATGTTCTCTACAGTTGACAGTCTTACTTTAAAGAAATTAAAAGGAAATCGAAATTGAACTGAAGCTGCTATTGAAAGTAAACTAGGAAAACTCTTTAAAAGCAAACTCTTGCAATTAATCAACATAAGTGAATAACAAAGTAAATGGACAGCAAACTGGAATTAAAGGAATCAAATAACCAATCCTATTGAACAACAATCTGTAATGAATATCAATCAAATGGAACAGCAAATGGAATGAAACCATATTTGAAATAGAACAACGAAGCTTTATATTTGAAATGAGCAGCATAAAAATATACGTTGAGAAGGATAATAATCTCTGTTATGATGGAAAAGAACAGCCACACGATTCAATCTCAACTTTTGCAATAAAACAATTGCATCAAATATTATAGCAGCTCGCTGCAAAAACATGAAACCGTAAGGAAATATGATTCAAAGAAATAGGAACTAAATCAAACCATCACATAGTGGAAATTGAAAGATATAATACAACAGCAGCATACTCCACCAGAGGCTGGGCCCTTAGCCACCAGCGAACGCTGCTGGGCTACTTTAGATGAGAAGAATGAGTAGCAACTCTCAAATCATATATTAATCATCAAATTGTGAAATCATTACAACAGCAAAAGCTTTGAGAATTACAACATGCAGCAATCTCCTTTTCCTCCTATTCTACCCTATCCCATCATCATTCTTGAATTTCCAACCTTGAATCCTCAATTCTCCCTCATTTTTCCATTCTTTTTCCCCACCCTCTCTGATCTCTGTTTTCATTTAAATAGAGACAGCAAAGAGTAGTTATAATAGAGATAATTACAACATGATTCTATTAAAAAATTGGATTATTTCCAGCCAATTGATCAACAAGAAAATATATTTCCATTCATCTCTCAACAAGAGCAAGACGAATTTGGCTTTGCAACTGAGATTTGGAGGACAGCCGCAACAACAAATATGAGAAAATCGTGCTCAAAGAACCCTGCATTTCTCTCAGTACAAGCCGAATTTGGGCAAACCGTTCTTTTCTAAAGTTAATTTGGTCCGTTCTAGACAAAAACCATGTTCCAGATTTTCCAGATTCTTCTCCATTTGCTCAGAATCTCAACCGCAAAACTGTCACTCCTTATTCTAGCGCATTTCTGAGTTGGTACTTTTAATGATCAAATCTTCAATCTGGAAATTATCTTGGAGGCTAAAAATAGTGAATAATGTTACAACCAATTTATTAAAACTATCATGGATAAAATCATGCATAATCATCAATTTATTAGAAATAAAGGAAGATAAATAATATTCATCCATAAGAGCATAAATCATTTATAAAATGGATTTTAATGATAAATTATAACAAATGATATAAGAGAGAAGAGTAAAAATGGATGAAATAAGTGTTACAAAGTGGTCGTATTCATGGCCCAACAGCAACATATCATCCACATACAAGACTAGATAAATAACATGGTCACCAATTTATTTAAAATACACAGTGATCTGCTTTACTTCTGGTGAAGCCAAGTCCTCGTATAAATGTACCAAATTTTTTATACCACATCCTTGGTGACTGTTTTAACCCATACAAAGACTTCTTTAACTTTCATACCAGTTATTTCTTACCCTTCGTTCCAAAGCCTTCAGGTTGCTTCATGTAGATTTCCTCTTCCAGATCCCCGTGAAGAAATGTTGTCTTCACATCCATCTATCCTACCTCAAAATCAAAAGCAGGAGCAACAGATAAAAGTAATCTAATAGAAGTTACCTTGGCAACAGGAGAAAAAATATCACCAAAATCAATTCCCGACACATGGGAATAACATTTTTCTACCAACCGAGCTTTGTATTTCTCCACTTTTCATTCTGCATTTGTCTTCTTTTTGAACACCCATTTCTTGCCAATGGGTTTCCTTCTAGCTGGCAACTCCATCAGATCCCAAGCCTCATTTTTGTGCCAAGATACCATTTCATCGACCATGGCCTCTTTCCAGAGTTTTCCATCCTCTGAATCTACTGCTTCCTTCACAGTTATGGGATCATTGTCAGTAATAGCTAAAGAAAAATTTGAATAGAAAGCAGATGGACTATACCTTTCAAGTTGCCTTCTTTCTCGAACTGATCTTCTCACAGCCAGAGTTTGTGGCTCTTCATCTTCTAATTCCTCCTCTGCTATAGAGTCTGATTCTTCCTCCTTTAGCTCAAACTCTATCTTCTCAGGCTCCTTTCGTTGGACTTCATGTTTAATAACTTTTCACCTCTCTGAAACCTACATTTGGCTATACACAACTTCCGTGTGACTGGTTCCAAAGCTTATAGCCTTAAACCATCCTTATATCCCAATAAAGATGGACTTTTTAGATTTACTATCCAACTTTGTTTGTTTCTCCTTTGGAACATGTACATATGCATCACATCCAAATACCCTCAGATGTGAAAGAGAGGGTTTCTTACCAGTCCATACCTCTTGTGGAGTCTTATCCTCCAACACTGATGAAGGTGACCTATTGACCAGGTAACATGCAGTATCCAATGCCTTTGCCCAAAAATTCTTGTCCTAACCTGGCACCACTGAGCATGCTTCTTGCCCTTTCCATCAATGTCTTATTCATTATTTCTACAACTCCATTTTGTTGAGGTGTATATGGAGTATTCTTATGTCGTGCTATACCACACTTCTTATAGAATTCTTCAAATTCCTTACTCCAAAACTCTCCACCGTTATCTGTCCTCAGCACCTTTATCTTCTTCTTTGTCTAGTTTTCCACCAGAGCCTTAAATTCTTTAAACCTGTCAAAGACTTCAAATTTCTTCTTAAGGAAATATATCCATATATTCCTTGAGAAGTCATCTATAAATGATACATAGTACACAGACTTACCTAGTGATGGAACCTTCACAAGTCCAAACACATCATTGTGCACAAGTTCTAATATCTGTTTCGCCCTCTTACTACCAGGGGGGAAACTCACCCGATTCTACTTCCCATATACACAATTTTCACAGAAATCAAAATCCTGAGAGCTATTACTCATACCTTCTACCATACCTTTACCATGAAGTATCTGAAGGCCCTTTTCTCCAATATGTCCAAGCCTTTGACGCCACAGCATGATCTTCTCTCCAGAGACCACTAGATTTTCTGCTCCACTTTCAGGAACCACAAAACTATTGCACCCATCAATAACAGTGCTACCGTGCAGCTTGTACAGAGTTCCAATCCGAACTCCCGGCATCAATACCAATGCTCCTTGAACCATCTTGCAGGTATCCTTCTCAAACACTGTTTTTACACCTGCATCATCCAGCTTGCTAACAAATATCATATTTCTGGTTAATGCAGGAATATGTAGAACACCTGGAAGCGTTCTAACCCTTCCACCTTGCAACTTCAACTTTACTTTTCCACGACCAATGATTCTAGCCTTCCTGTCATCCCCCAATAAGACATCACCACCATCATATTTCTCATACTCGGAGAACCACTCTCTATGGGGAGTGAAGAGAAAGGATGCACCTGAGTCAATCAACCATGCCTCATGATCTACATGTGTACTTGAAGAAGCCAAGTACACAACCCCACCTTCATCTGAGGTGGTTTTCGCTTCTGCAGAAGGAGCCTCATCAAATCCCTTTCTTTTGTCAAGAGCTTTAGATTTATAGTCCCTTGTGTAGTGCCCTTCCTTTCCACATTTCCAGCACACCACCTTTACAGGTTTTCCTAGAGATTTAAATCTCCCTTTAGATTTAGATCTCCCACTCAATGACTTATTTTTGTTTCTATTTTGGGTCCGCCATCGTATAGACAAGGCATCACCATTTTGTCTCTCCATAGTTTTCCGTCTCATCTCCTCTGTCAACAAGGATGAGACTATTTCATCAAAATGCAAGGCAGTTACATTGCTACCTATTGCAATAACCAGAATATCCCACGAATCTAGTAGAGAACACAACAAACTAATGCACTTATCTTCATCTGAAATTTTAATATTAACAGATGCTAACTGACTTACCACGGTATTAAATGCATTCAAATGCTCTGTCAGCAAGTCTCCATCTTTCATCCTCAGGTTATACAGCTTTTCCGCATGAACAGTTTATTCACCAGAGACTTAGATTGGTACAAAGTCCCTAACTTGTCCCACAAAGCCTTCGTCGTAGCTTCCCCTGATACATTCAACAATACTGAATCTGAGACACACAATTGTATTTTTCTCTTTGCCTTCTTATCCAACTTCTTCCATTCTTCATCGGACACTCCCGTTGGTTTAGTACTCGGATCAACCGTGATCCACTGGTCTTTATCCACCAACAGATCCTCCATCTTGAGTTTCTACAAATCAAAAATCTAAACATTAAATTTCTCAATCTTTATCTTTCCACTGCTCGCCATCTTCTTTCACCACTGGAATCAATCTCTCACTGAACAGGGTCTGCCACAGGCCCGAGCGAAACCCCTCAGCAACAAAGGCATCCCCTTGAAGCCAAAACAACTCTGATACCAAATGTAGGTTTTAACCTCGTACAAAAATCACCTGCATACGAATCCTAAAACACAGAAAATAAACAATGTAAGATCATAACACATAAAACACATATACACAGAGATTTTCCACTAGATCCAAAAACCGGGACTACTAGCTTGATTTTTCATTATTTTCCTTTCAATGTTACAATACATATTTATACATGCCGAAGCATCTAATACCATGGACCGAAAACCATCACGTTCAATACCATGGACTAAAAAACCATCGCGTCCAAAAAACATGTGCAAAAACCATGCACAAAACCATAGGTGGGTCCGCCCAACCTAACATAGGGTCCAAAACCAAAATTTTCTGGGGCATTGCCCCTGACCCCATAAAATGGGGTTACGAGTGCCCTTCAAACCCCCTATTAACTACCTGGAAAGAATATAACACAACCCAACATAAGCTTTAACTGTGATGAAAGGAAACTAACTCTACAGGGGTTATTCTACTTGCAGAAAGAGAATGAAAACTGAAATGAAACGCAAACCCTAGTTTACCCACTAACCCTACTTTTGCAAGAAAAGAGATGGAAACTAGTGAAATGAGGGCCATTGATTACTGAAAAGGTAAATTGCATTTATTCAAGCTACTTGGGAAAATAAATGAGAAGAAATCATCTTTTTGTACTTTTGAGTGTTTTTATGTGAAATTATTATGCTTGTGATTTGGTTGGTTGTTACTGTGCAGAGATTTGGTGGCAAAGGAAAATGGAGTTGGCTTTTGCAGCAGGTGAGGAAGGTGTGGAGAGGTCCTAAGAAGCCCCTAGTACCCTTCTGGAGACTTCCATAGCGATCGGACTTCGAAAAATCACTCACAGGAAATTCTATAGGAGGCTGCAGGGGATCTACAGGAGGATCTACAAGAGGAGGATGAACGTTATTTTTAGCGTTTTGAAGGTGGAAGAATGATGGGAAAGGGGAAATGAAGGTTGGATGAAGGTGTTGAGGTATCTAAAACTTGTCAAGGAAGAGCAGGGATGAACATGGTGGTTGGATTTGCTCAAATGGCAAGAAAGCAACTTTATGGAAGAAAACGCATAAACTAGGGCAGATTGGAGAAATGTTGTGAGTGAGTTGGGAAATCTAGGAGAAGTGAGCTAGTGCTGGCTATTTCATGGAGAGATGGTGAGCTGAGATGTCCTACAAGAGATCTGCACATTCACTTATCAAAACTTGACCAAAGAAAGAACTAAAAATAGAGTTTTGTCTAGCTTAACCTAATTTCTGACCTAAAAACAGAAAAATGCTAAACAGTACCTTATGAACAGAAAATCATGCGAGAGAACTATGGAAAATGAATAGGAGATGATCTAAGCATGTGAATCTAAGCTACTAACAACTTTTCCAAAACAAGTTATCACACTAGCAGTTGCATCAAAGAGCAAAAACTGTGATTTTGGTGGCAGCAGTAGTACCTTGACCTCAAATCATAGTCCCAAGAAGGGAGAAAGGAGATCAGGGCCTATTGTGGCCTTTTTGAACCTTATTTTGTCACTGTAGCAACCTACTTGCACAACTGATACAAAGACAATTATGTTAATCATCAACCCCCTGGGATCTGGATCAGCGGCTGAAGAGTACGATCCGCGAGACTAATATGATGCTCACGGATGCACGCATCGCGCTTGGTTTGTGGCATCTCTAACACCGCACCTGAGGACGACGTTGTCACAAAAGAAACTTTCTACCCAGGCTGAAGCATTGGAAATGGCGATGAGGTTGCATGAGACACCGATACAAGATCCGGGTCTGGGAGTTCAACAAATCCACGTGCAACTACAGAATCTCTGCCTAGAAATGCAGAGCTTGAAGAAGGATAAGGCACCACGGCCAGAGGCGCATGAGGAAGTTTGGTGCATAAAATGCAAAGGCCAAGGCCATGACAAGGATCACTGTCCAGTATTCATGAACTACTTGGTAGGAGGGAGGCCAATGTCATTGATACTGGAGGCACAGGCAGGGCCGAGTGCAACACCCACATTATGGTGCGTGATCTATCAGATAGGAGGAAAGCACAGGATGGATAATTTTCATTTGTTACAGAAGTATACACCGGCACCCCAGCAACTATTTTGTAATTTCTATAGGTCGGTGGGCCACAATCAGCGTAATTGTCGTAGCTACGAGTTAATGATGGATTGGACCTTAGCCTATCGGATGCAGACCAAAACGTGAGCCCTCAACCCAGTGGCAGGGATGGTGCACGCTAGATTTTAGGGGCAAGGTCGAGGACGAGGAGGGATGGGGCCAAGAAGGGGCTGCGAACAGTTAATTTGTTACAATTGTGGAGCACCCGAGCACTACACCCACGATTGTACCAACCCAACGAGAATATCCTATTCATACTGTACTCAGTTCGATCATGAAGCAGTAGATTGTCCCACGTTGATCGCACATATGTGTGAGAAAGGGGTACTCCAGTCTCCTCTGACTCAAAATATCCAAATGATGAGATTTGAACCATGCGAGGAAGACCCAAATGTGAACATGGTGCTCAAAAGTGGTGCAACCATAGGGGAGGATAAGGGGAAGCAACCCGAGGAAGATACATGGGTTCGTAAGGCTCCTACAAAGGAACCTGAGTTTGACTTAGAATGCACAAAGGAGACGTTCATGGAAGCTAAGAAGAGTTTACGGATTCCTCCACTTCAGGTAGTAAGGATCAACCAGAGCCAGGGATGGATCCTTCTATGCTTAATACCTTTTTGGAGACAAGCATGAAATTGATGCCTGAAAATAAGGCAATTAAGGGACTACAAGAGTTGATCACGAGGTGTGCCAGGTCAAGGGAACCGTGTGTAATCCGGAAACTGGGAAAGCACGCATTATGCACCGAGAGGGAACTGAGATTGACGGCACATATTGGCGAGTATGAAATGGATCAGGTAATCCTAGACCTGGGTTCGGACGTGAATGTGTTACCAAAGCAGACATGGGAACGCATGGGTAGGATCGCGTTACAGTGGTCCCCTATTCAATTACGAATGGCGAGCCAACAAAATATTTTGCCCATGGGGAGGTGTCAAGGGGTAACAGTTGATATTGAAGGCGCGAGCACACAAACAAACTTTGAAGTAACAAAGATTGTCGATGACATCAGTCCTTATCCCATGTTGCTAGGAATAGATTGGCCATTGATATGAATGGAGTCATTAACCTAAAGAAGCGGAAGATGATATTCGAGAAAAAGTCCCTATGTGTAGTAGTTCCACTAGATCCTACCGAAGGAGCACGCTACACTAAACCAATACGCGACGATGAAAGCGATGATGAGATGGACTGTATTTACCATATAACCACGCGAGACTAGAAGCGGGTGAACCCGACTGTAGATGGGAGAATCTCATTCCAGCGCGACAGTTCCTATACTTCGAATTCAGACGAAGAAGTAAAACGATTACAGAACCGGCTACACGAAGTGACAACACTGAATTGCAACATGATGATTAGATCACTGTGTTGCGTGACAATAGAGGCAAGGGAACTGCCAACATATGATGGAGTAATAGTGGTGGATGATTTCCTGGACAAATTTGAAAGTGTAGTACCAGAACAACAGTGGCATGGTGCGCTAGAATGGGCACTGCGCGCAACCCCTGCATGATGGTGGAATACAAATCAGAAGACCATTGGGAACTGGTGCAAATGAAGAAGATGGATGCGCTTATGGTTTGCAAGCCCCCAATGTCAAATGAGAGCCAAGCAGCCAAGATGAAGCAGCTTACATGCCCACCTGTGTTGATGGGTGCATACGTGTACTGTGCAAGCACATCCCAGACTAAGGATTGGAAATCAGAACTAGACGCGGCAACAAGAAAAGAGATGCACACCACAAATATTCCACGGAGCATTCAAAAAGCTATGCAAAATCATGAACAGAGTTCACCAGGCAACACAAACTGACCTGGACCTGCGCACACCAGTGGTTCAATGGGCCTATAGGACCATAAGCAAAGACTGAAGCGTGGAAATGACCCCAGCACTAACGAGAAGAGATAAAACCATAAAAGCAGAGAAGATTACCCATACAACAGCTCCCGCAGTTGGGACAGTACGCGAGGACCCAGGTAAAGGAGTTATGAAGTTACAAGAAGCCATTCGGTGAGGGAAATTGAAACTTCGTGAACTCGACGAAGATTGGGTACAGCTGAGAAAGAAAAACATGACATTGGACGAGGAAATCAGCAAACTAGAAACTGAAGTCGTGCAAGCATGTTGCACTGAAAAACTAAGCATGATGGGACCAGGTCTGGCCAACCATACTACTACATTAGAAGTTGTGACCCTGCTACCATGGTTGTGACCACACCTTACTAGATAAAGTAAACAGGGGAGTGTACCATACAAAGAAGAACTGGATGCACTGACAGATGCAAGGGTAATTGAAGGGTGCCTGCGGCCCAGGCTAGCAGGAAAATTAAGTCCTCGCACCACTGGTGTGACCACCTGACTATCCGTAGGAAGCATAGTCTCAATGCTCCAAGCAGTTTAAAGAGAGTGTGGGACTATAAAAGAGTTTGTATGGGAGATGCGTGAGACGGAAGTTGCACATATGATCAGGACATCACAGGGGTCACGGTAGCACATAAGCAGATGCACTGCTATGTGGGTAAGCTGGAAGGTGACCATTGATGTCACTGTTTATAACAAGAGGTCTAAGTTAAGGCCAAAAGGAGCGGACGATGGGCAATTAAGACAAGAATTGAGAATGATATTTGGGACGATCTACCACCAAGAAGGCATTAATGATGCAGAAGTGGGGGGAAAGGGTTGAATTCAAATTCAAAGGTCGCTATAAAAACCCCAAGGCTAGCGCCAAGGCAACACTTTGTTGTTTGAGAATTAAGCAAGTACAGAGCATAGAGCACCACGTGCTCTTACCATCCTCAAGTATAGACACAATGACAACTGCTAGAACAAGAGTGCAGTTCGCCGAAGTTATTGCGAAGCCCTGTATGGCCCATGAGGAGCATGGAGAGGTGGCATCTGTGCTAGAAGTTCCAAAATCACCACACATGTCGCGGCCACAAAAAGACAAGCAAACGATGGGGCCAGTTTGTTTATCCCAAAGAAACCCACGCTTTGGCAAATTGTCAATGGCAGAAATGGAGAAGATCGAAGCTCAGCAACGAAAAAAGGACACCAAGTTGCGCCTCACGCAGCTGGCTGAGAGGAAGCGACAGTTACAGGAAGCGGACACACGGCAGAAGGTGGCCGATGTAGTAACAGCAGCACATCTGGCAGAGACCATAATCGCGCCAACCAGAGAGGCTAAGGAAGGCCAGGAGATGTCCTCGGGGCAACAGACCGGGGAAGTGGACAGGGAGGAGGACCGCACAGATCTGAGTACAACATCAGCACAACTCAAGCGCCTGTGTGACCTAGAGAAAATAGGCCCCAGGAAGAAAGTGAAAGCCACGAAAACATTCGTCGACCCAATCACGCTCATAGAAGATGATCTATTGGATATCAACAAAACAATTCGGGAAGTTGCGGAGGATGCACTCTAGGGATTGCGGATGGACAAGAGCACTATGTTGGGGATGCTCAGTGCATCGCATGGGCATAGTTGGATGGACTTCACGCAAAGATCATCACACCAGCAATGTGACTTAGGACGAGTCACAATGATTGTGTTGGGGGCCTGTTGGGCAGCGGATCCCCCCCATAGCATGTTTTTGGGACTTGAAGCCTGAATTTAGTTCAGGTGTAATGTAAATACCCCGCGAAATGCAGGAACGGAGCACGAGATTCTAGTGTTGTCCACCCTAAAATAATGTAATTTAATGTATGGTATGTTGGCCTACCCATGTTCCGCGGATCATGCGATTGTATAAATAGAGTGAAGCTCTAAGGGTAAAGGGAGTTTTAAGTTTTGACAAGAAATAAATAGATGTGAGGGCATGGTTAGAGGATAGAAGTGAATTTGAAGTGTATTGGGTCATAGTGGTAGGTAGAGGCTCTACACTTGAGTGCGCAGAGGCCTAGTAGAGTCCATAGCTATGTGTGCGGATCCTTGCAGCTGAGTGTACAGGGTGAAGTTGGGATTGTACTTGGACAGAGAATTAATAAAATACAAGTTGATTCTAAAATATTGTGTGTCTATGCTTCTGTTATATTTATGCATCTCTTTATAGTTTTATGATTGCGCACACTTGTTATGAATGTTGAATGATTAATGAGAATATTGGGCCCACACAATTAAGCAAGATCTATAATAATAGCACAGTAAGGATAAAGGATCTAGACAACACCTCTTCGCAATATTTACAGACCTACGTGGAAGAAGTTGCACAAGTTGCAAAGGGTAGATGGGTGCATGGAGCAACGCAAGTGCACAGGTTCGGTTCGCAAACTTCCTAGACTTCATCAAGACATCCCAAGGGTGTGGAAACCTGGTTCCAACACCCTCCCATACTACCTCAGGTGAGACCTCAGTCCGTGCACCGCAAACTGTTGCCGAAAGGGCCGGTAGTTTAAAGATTTGTTTGGCTAAATCACTTCTGAACCTGGGTCAGGCCCCAACAAACCAACACCTGGGCATTTCAAGGTTGAGAAAATGGTGGCAGTACTGCAGAAGTATTTCTATTGGCCGAATCTTTGACAAGATGTCGGGAAGTACATCAGATCATGGCACTGCCTCTGCCATTACCAAACCAACCATCAAGAAGCAAGGCCTCTATACCCCACTGCCTACCCCTAGTCGACCTTGGGAATCCATCGCCATGGATTACATGTCGGGCCTTCCTTCTACTAAGCATGGAAACAACTATGTTTTTGTGGTCATTGATAGGTTCTTGAAGATGGCCATTATGGAGGCCTGCAAGAAGAATATCACAGCAGAAGCCACTGCTAAACTCTTCTTTGAATGAGTATGGGTACACTTTTGGATCCCACAGTCTATCATCTCAGATCAGGACAGCAAGTTTCTCAGTACATTTTGGTCCAGTCTCTAGTTGATGCTAGACACCAAACTCACTAAGTCCACATCCTTCCATCCTCAAACTGATGGCCAGATAGAGGTTGTCAACAGGATCATCGTACACATTTTGCACATGTACAACTCAAAGCATCCATGCACATGGCATGAGAGCCTCCCCTATGTTCAGCACAACTACAACTGGGCTCTCCACAACTCGACTGGCCACAACCCTTTTCAAGTGGGCTTGGGATTCCATCCACTATGTCCCATTGATGTGGCCATGCCATTTGTAGCTACTCACGTAGATTTGCCTCATGTCTAGTCTGAAACAGATAAGGCAAGCAGCTTCATTGAGCACATCCAAGATATTCGCCAATAGGTCCATGACATTATGGAGAAATCAAACACTAAGTACAAGCAACAACATGATCAACATTGGGTGCCACACAAGTTTTAGGTGGGCAACAAAGTATGGTTGCATTTGCAAAAGGAACGCCTTACTGGAGCCTATCGGAAACTCAGACCACTCCGATATGGTCCTTACACCATTACCAAGGCTATGGGAGACAATGAATTTAAGCTCAGCATTCCCCCATTCCTTGGCCTACACCCAGTGTTCAATGTGGACCGCCTTTGACCATACTTTCCACCATTACTAGACACATACGACATTGCAAAATAGCTCACACCCACAGAGAAATACATATTGCATGGAACAAACTGCAACTAATCAGATCATGGAAACACAGATCAAGCACACTCCCCAGCAAAATATCCAACTATATTGAGTTGTTAAAGCAGGCCAACTCCTTCACGAGGGCAAGTGGCTCACCAGGGACCAAGTTCAACAGAAGTTTCCTCATCTCATGGAGGAAGTCAACGCAATGGGGACCATTGCTTCCTAGGGGGGAGGAATGATCTAGGTGGATATTGGTGGCCACCCGCAAAGTCCACTTGGACCCCCACCATTGTTTCTTTTAGCTTTTCATTTTCCTTAATCGTAGCATAGTTTACTATTTTTAGCAGTTTTTCGGGTCCTGAACTTTCGAAGTTGTTTTGAGGGCATAAACAACCTTTTTTGGGAAAACTGGGAGCAATATGGGTCCATGAACCATTGTTTCTCTTCCCAAAGCTGTATTTCTCAAATAGATATTTCTAATGAGATATTGTGTGCGTCAAGTGGAGATCATATGCCAAAGTTACGACCCCGAGAATTTGATGTACCAATTTACCCAAATGGGGCCCACAGTTTGGTGTTTCATCTTCTAGGGTTAGGTTTTTTTATGTTTAGGGTTTTCCATTGTTTCTCAACAATAAGGCCTTTGAGCCTCATTGTAACACAGTTTAGAGGCATGTATCCGCCACATCTCTTCTCAAACATGAGCTACCATCACCCTAGCTAGTTTATTTCCATTTTGTTCGTAAGCATATTTCAGTATTTTACAGTAATGAAATGAAGTATTATTTATGCTACATCTCTATATGTATTGTTATATCTGTAATTTTGTGTGTTCCTGTTTAAATCTATTAGAAAATTATATATTACGGAGCAATGGAACACACAAAATATTGTAGAAATATAAACACAGAAAACGCATAAAACAAGAGAGACACAGATATACGTGGTTCACCCATTTTGGGCTACGTCCACCCCGAACAACTAGTCCTTCCTTTCTATTATCCAGAAAAATGAAGAGACACAACCTACAGCAAATCCGTTGTAATATCCTCTGTTTTCTCTCACAGTCTCACCTCTCTGTTTTTCGCTTACACACAGAATACACCTCTATTTTTTCAGCCTCAAACACAATACCCTCATACATAGAGAGGGGTTGCCTTCTAGGGAAAAAATCCTAAACTAAACATAAGTTCTACCGTCAGATCATCCACCTAATGAACGGCCCAGATTGACTAGAAATTACTATACTTTTACAAGGCAAATTTACATCTGTTTTTAGCTTCGAGGGCGCTGCCCCCGAGCCCCCACCGGGGAACCCTGGCCCCCGGACCCCCCAGCCGGGGGGGATCTGGCCCCCCCAAACCCCGCGAGGGGGCAAAGTCCCCCCGCACCCCCCCGCGTGGAGGGGTGTACAAACTTCCTAGGGTATACATCCAGCTAAAACAAAGACCTCTGAACAATCATGCTCCACTCACAACAAAATCTGGTTCATAATTTCACAATGAAGTTTGGAGCCTATATTCATGCAATAGCTTCTCTATTGCAGAGGAAAGGGTGGATGTGGAGAAGTTTGTGGGCAGTCATGTGTAAGGGTTTCCTAGGTGTGGGGATGCCCTAACAAGGTGCAAATGCTACAACATGGACTTGGTCACTCGTGGACTATTGGAGGGCAGCATGAGAGTGGACCAAGTGTGAACATGGAGTAGGCACTTATGATTTGCTGGAGGATAGTGAGATAGTGTCCAAGTTGGAGCCCGATGAGCAACACCTTGATGGAAAAAGGTAGTTACAAGAAAGGAAATTGTTGAGCTCAAGGTTCTGATCAACCAGGAGTATTTTGTGGAGCCCAAGACTTGTGTGTGGAGAATCACGTCTACAATAGAAAATGGGAAGTCCTCCTAGCCCGTGTTCACTGTGGGAGATGGACATCTTTCAGTGATAGGTGGCAGCCCTTCGTGCCCTATGTTTATCTTCATCAAAGAAGTTTAGGAATACAATAGCGAAATAAATTCCTTAAGTAAATGGGGAGTAGCAGTGAGCAGATTGAGAGCTGTTCACAAGTGGAGTTGTGAACAACTCGACAGGAGTCTCGATGTGTTGATGGATTGATGGAAAAACAATCAACTAGTAAAAAGATTGGATAACCAAGATTCAGTGTCCAGATGAACTTGGAGCATTGATAGAGGCAGAAGCTATAGATCAAAAGGTGAAGGACCAGACAGGTACAAGGTACGACCGAGAGGAGCTAAGAAGTCGACTACATCAACTAGATGGTCAAAGTATCTTGTTGAGGGAAGATTGGTTGTCAATATATTGACACCAAGCTCCCATTTGTATCTTGTACTAGTGGATGTATGAGGGCCATTATCCTTGCTATGAGAGACCTAGACTGTTGTATTATATGTTTTTAATATAACGAAGTTGGGTTGAAAGTTTGTAAAAAGTTATCCATATTTTGTGCATCTGTGATTTACTGTTGTTTATTTTCTGCTCTATAAAGTAGTATCGTTGAGATTCTTGGTTTGGTAGGGTCAGATATTTTAAGATTCTATCCTAGACACAAGGTCATGGAAAATCAACATGGTATCAAAGCATATCTAAGCTACTTTGAGGGACAGCGAATCAGAGTGTGCACAATGAAGAAACACAGAGGGATTTTTCAGCGTCTGGTTCATGGAGCAGAGGGTTCAACTAAAGACATGGAGATGTGGTCTCGATAGACACATGATGAGATGGGCTGGGAGTTCTAGGGGATCGGTGGTGAACCTGGTGCACTTTAGTATGTTGTGTGGAAATTTGTAGATCATGGACTTCCTATGTCTTTTCATGGATGGTTGGGACAACTTGAGGGTTTCTTTTGCATGGATGATATCAGGTTGATCGAGATGGCTATTCAGTTGTGTTATATTATTTCCATGACTAGCGACCCTAGTAAACCAGGGGGTTAGAGGGGGGGTGGAGCCACCCTTTCCTTGTGTTGATTGCACAGTAGGGGGTTCACAGGGGGTTTGAGGGGGGTGGTTAGCCCCCCTCTACGGGTCCGGGGTAGCGGCCCTGGGGAATTATTTTTTGTGGACCTTATATTAGATGGGGCAGACCTACCTATGGTTTTGTGCATTGTTTTCGCACATGTTTTTGGACGCAATGGTTTTTGGTCCATGGTATTGGATGCTTCGGCATGCATATATGTATTGTAACATTGAAAGGAACATAATGAAAAATCAAGCTGGTAGTCCCAGTTTTAGGATACAAGGGAAAATCTTTGTGTATATGTGTTTTATTTGTTATGCTCTCACATTGTTTATTTTCTGTTCTTAGAATTTGTATGTTGGTAATTTTTGTATGGGGTTAAAACCTACATTTCGTATCATAGTTGTTTTGGCTTCAAGAGGACACCTTTTCTGCTGAGGGGTTTTGCTCAGACCTGTGGTAGACCCTGTCCAGTGGGAGATCTGCGGGATTGATTCTGGTGGTGAAAGAAGATGGCCAGCAGTGGAAATATAGAGATCAAGAAATTTAATGATCGGAGTTTTGAGTTGTGAATACTCAATATGGAGGATCTGTTGGTGGACAAATATCAATGGATCACGGTAGATCCAGGTACTAAACCAATGGAAGTGTCCAATGAAGAATGGAAGAGGTTGGATCAGAAGGCAAAGAGCACAATACGATTGTGTGTCTCAGATTCAGTATTGTTGAATGTATCAGGGGAAGCTACGGCAAAGGATTTGTGGGGCAAGTTAGGGACTTTGTACCAATCTAAGTCTCTAGCGAATAAATTGTTCCAATGGAAAAAGTTGCATAACCTGAGGATGAAATACGAAGACTCGGTGACAGAGCATTTGAACGCATTTAATAATGTGGTAAGTCAGTTATTATCTGTTGATATTAAATTTTCATATGAAGATAAGTGCATCAGTTTGTTGTGTTCCCTACCAGATTCGTGAAATATTCTGGTTATTACAATAGGTAGCAATGCAACTACCTTACAGTTTGATGAAACAGTCTCATCCTTACTAACGAACGAGATGAGACGGAAAAATATGGAGAAACAAAATGGTGATGCCTTGTTTGTATGAGGAAGGTCCTAGAAAAGAAACAAAAACAATTCATCAAGTAGGAGATCTAAATCTCCAAGAAAACATGTAAAGGTGTGTGTTGAACCTCAGAATTATCCTCTCCTTGACATTTGTTCTCACCGTTTTCTCTCATTTTCTCATAAGACTACATACCCAATCAATGACAAATGCTAGGTTTTGTTTCAGGGAAAGCATTAAAATGATCACCATATTATATTTTCATGTTCTTGCTATTTTTATATATTTTTACAAATTAGCCACAGAACACAGCCTATTCTGTAGCTAATTGTGGATTCCATAGCTACTCTCATGGTTTGGCAAGTTACAGGTGCCAAATGAAGAACTGGGCCACATGGGCATTTCCAGAATCATCTCCACATGGATTTTGTCCTATTCACTTGGTCTAGATCGACAGTTAGAAAGCTAAGGTCATGGTCAAATATGGAGTCAAAATGCATTATCTAGAAGCAGTAGGACTCTTGATTTTCTCTTTCGTAGCTAATCAAGAGTCTAACAATTTTGTTAAATATTTAATTCAAATTAGCCACTTGTAGCTAATCAGAAGTTAAACAGTCTTATTACAATTTGAATTAAGCCACTTGTAGCATTTTTTTCTCATAAAAAATCATGTTAGATTTAATTCGAATTAGCCACCTGTAGCAAGTTTTTCTCATAACAATTATGTTGTTTTCCTATAAATCTTGGTTGCATGGAACTGAGAAGTAGTTAGAAATTAGAAGGAATTACGTTCAAGATTTTTGTTGATACTCTATGTTCAGACTTCATTTTGTTCATAGTACAAACTTCGTGTTGTCAATGATGGTTTAAAGTGCATCCTTAACTAGCTAGCATTCCATCCACATCAGTTGCAGAGGGCCCCTACACTGAAGCAAGTTTTTCATTTGTTGTTTTCAGTTTAATTTCTATTACTCTGTTTTCAACAAGTCTGTTTTCTAATTTAGAATGATATTTCATTTTAGTTTTTAACCAATAGTATAAGGATAAAATCACAACTATCCAGCCTTGTTCTTCTAAGATATTTCGTGGAAAAATGACTTTGTTTCCAAACTGAATTAAGATTGAAGTAATAAGAATACAAAGTTGCTTAGTTTTCTTACTGTTTTGTTATTCATTTTCTTAGGACAGAATTGTCAATTAACTGTGTTAATGGATGTTTTCAAAAAACATTTCAAAATGATGATGACCCTAACTTAAATGGTTAAATATCTAATTCATACAGTGATTGAATTTACTTAGTACATTGTTATTTTTACATGCTTTTACTTGTGTTTTTCTACTTTTAGATCCTTACTTAGTTGCATCACTGATATTCCAAAAAATCATTTCAAGGAGGTTGATTTAATCATATTCCAAAATTGAATGGTTGAATGTTTAATGAATGCAATTATTGAGTTACCTTCTACATCAATATCACTCTTGGTTTTAAGAATTAGATCCATGGATTAGGAGTAATGATAAGATAAGATAGATACTTTGTTTTCTTATTAGGATCTAACTAGTCAACAATTCTTGATCCATTTTTAGGAAATTAGATTAACTTTGGAACCTCTCCTTCCCTTTAAAATTCATTAAATCCATTTAAATTTTCGCATAGGTTGTACATTCTTAGACATCAAAGAACAGAAACCCCCACAACAAACATAAAATACAAAACAATAAAGTAAGAGAAAGGTTAACTAAGCACATATAGCGCATAGCACTTCATCAGTTTACAAACCTCAGTTGATAATTTATGAAAGCAATTTAGGACACTAAATTGACTAAAAATTTTGGCGTTGTTGCTGGGGAGGTGTAACTAAGTAACTTCATCTCTTTACATAAAAAAAAAAAAAAAAAAAAAAAAAAAAAAAAAATTATATATTATATTATAATATATATATAATATATAATAATATATTATATATATATGCATAGAGAAAGGGACTCTAGGGGTAGATTCATAGCTAGAGGCAGGAGTTCAATTCCTACAACACCACTTACTCCACCAAGACTAAGAAGAGATACACCTTCATCTCAAACTCATATTCCTAGCCATAGACCTCCTGAAGTTCTAAGGTCAGAAATCCAATCAAGAGGATCTCCTACTTCATCTACTAAGGCAATCCTAGAGGAAGAAAATCTTGGATCTCCAACAAAAGGAGTAGCCTTTTCACCTCTATAGGGGAACATATTTTAGTTGAATAATTAAGAATACCTAGTGAAGAGGAAGAAGTAGAACCTTTCTTCCACATACCATTGATAGAGGAACCAGAGGAAGAGAAATTAACCTTGAAAGTTGAATCTTATATTAACTCTGAAGAAACTATAATGGCAGGAAGAGAAGAAGAAGGAGAGGATGGAGAATTTTCGCTATTTGGAGGAGGAGGAGGTAGAGGAAGAGGTAGAGGAAATTGTTGGGCAGTGGATCCCCCCATAGCATGTTTTGGGGCTTGAAGCCCGAAATTTGGTCAAGTGTAATGTAAAGACCCAGCGAAATGCGGGCGCGCAGTCTGCCCTAAGATAATGTAATTTAATGCAAAGTGTGTCGGCCTACCCATGGTTCGTGGACCATGGGATTGTATAAATAGAGCGAGGCTCTAAGTGTAAAGTCAGTTGGAATTTTTTGGAAAAGTAACAGATAGATGCGAAGGCATGGTTAGAAGATAGAAGTAAATCTGAAGTGTATTGGGTTGTAGTGGTAGGTAGAGGCTCTGTAGCTTAGTGCGCAGAGGCCTAGTAGAGTCCGCAACTAAATGTGTGGACCCCTGCAGCTAAGTGCACAGGGAAGAGTCGAGTCTGTAAGTGGGATTGTACTTGGATTTGAAAGCTAATAAAAAGAAGTTCGTTATGTGCATCTTTTCTTGAATCTATATGTTGATGTTATGCATCCTTTACTTTGTTATTTACTACGCACAATTAATGATTACATGTATGCTTGCTTATAAGTGAAATTAATCTAAGTAATTGACTAACGGAGACTAAATAAGGAAGACTTCAGTAAATAACACAGGTTGCACTGTGACTAGAACTGCACGAAGACAGGATCACAAGGCGCGGGGTGCTTGCAGATGCGCGTAGTGCAGTAAGTACGAAGGGTGAACCGCATACCAATCACCACATATCAGACATCCGCGGGATGCAGAAACCTAGTTCTAGCACCCTTCCATACTACTTCAAGTGAGACCTTAGTCCGCACTCCGCGGACAGTTGGGGCCAGTAGTACTGGATTTGCTTGGCTAAACTCACTGCTGAACCTGAGTCAGGCCCCACGTAGCCAACAAATGGTTCCATTGTCAGGACCGGGATCTGCCTAAGGGATGTCTAATGTTGTGCCACTGGAACCCAACAAAGAAGGAAATTAAAGAGTGGTTGGACAAGAAGATTCAGGAGCTTGTGACACAGGAAAACAAAACTTTGTAGGTATCCGAGAAAAGGTGTCTAGATCACTACGTGTATACGGAAATCCACAAGATATTCTTCGCATCCTTTCCTTCTGAACTATATGAGTGGTTTGCGAGGTTAGCCGACAACCAGGGAAGGTTTAAGCTCGACCAACCAATAGTGTGGACTCCGGAATTAGTGCATAGACTAGAGGCATCAGAGGATAAGGTCATGCGAGCTATGGACCATTGGCTCGACTGGATAATAGGGGGATTTATCACTAACTTTATGATAGACACGACTATGAGCTACAACGAAGCAGAACGACATTTTCTCAAGGGACCGCGAGGTAAGTATATTAAATCTTTGAATACCTGGATTAAGATGTTGTTATGTGAAAAGTAGGTTATGTGAATACATTAATGTTTGGAATGACGTGGAGTGGAAAGATCTACAAAGTTAGCGAGGAAGTAGGAAACAGTCCCTTAATTTCACCGTCGCGAGAAAGCGAGGAAGAGCTCACTTGGGTCTCTCCGAGAACTGTGGTCAGTTCGATAAGACAGCGCATTCCACCCCCACCCATGCCACTACCCGCTTCACCTCCCTCACCTCTATCTCCATCCACTCCACCTCCATCAACCCCGCAGTTCAGCATGGCAAGCGCAATCAAGCTACCTATATTCAGAGTAGGGAATGAGGATCCGGACCAGTTCTAGTTCGTGGTAAGAGCAGCGTGGGAAGCGCAAGGGGTCACAGACAATAACATTAAGAAAGCTACATTGGTGAGCGCGCTATGGGATTGCGCGTTGACATTTTATATCAAGCACTCTAATGATCACCCAAATGCAGGAATAGCAGAGATCTAGAATGCGCTGAATAGAGAATTTAGCCAAGGAAAATCAGACACACAGTCAATCATCGAGTTTAAAGAGATCGTGATGCTTCCAGGCGAGACCCCCTGGGATCTGGATCAGTGACTAAAGAGTCCAATCTGCGAGGCTAATATGATGCTCACAGATGCACAACATTGTACATGGTTTGTGGCATCTCTAACACCACACTTGAGGATGGCATTTTCGCAACAAAAACTTTCTACACATGCCGAAGCATTGGAAATGGCGATGAGGTTGCATGAGACACTGATACAAGATCTGGGGCTTGGAGTTCAACAAATCCAAATGCAGCTATAGAATCTCTGCCTAGAAATGCAGAGCTTGAAGCAGGATAGGGCACCACGGCTAGAGGCGCGTGAAGAAGTATGGTGCATAAAATGCAAAGGCCAGGGCCATGACAAGGATCCTTGTCCAGTACTCGCGAACTACTTGGTAGGATGGGGGATAATGCCATTGATACTAGAGGCACATGTAGGGCCGAGTTCAACACCCTTATTATGGTGAACGATCTGTCAAATGGGAGGAAAGCACACGATAGATAATTGTCATTTGTTGCAGAAGTATACACCGACACCCCAGCAACTGTTTTGTAATTTCTGTAGGTCAATGGGCCACAACGATCGTACTTGTCATAGCTACAAGTTAATGATGGATCGGGCCCAAACCTATCAGATGCAGACATAAACATGAGACCTCGACCCAGCTGCGGGGATGGCGCACATTGGATTTCAGGGGCGAGGTCGAGGATGAGGAGTAATGGGGCTAGGAAGGGGTCGCGGACAGATAATTTGTTACAATTGTGAGGGACCAGGGCACTACAACCACGATTGTACCAACCCAACGAGAATATCTTATTCATATTGTTCTTAGTTCAATCATGAAGCAATAGATTATGCTACGTTGATCACACAGATACGCGAGAAGGGGGTACTCCAGCCTCCTCCAACTCAAAATATTTAAATGATGAGGTTTGAACCATGTGAAGAAGACCCAAAAATGAACATGGTGCTCATAAGTGGTGTGACCATAGGGGAGGATAAGGGGAAGCAACCCAAGGAAGATACATGGGTTCGCAAGGCTCCTACAAAGGAACCTGAGTTTAACTTAGAACGCGCAAAGGAGACATTCATGGAAGCTAAGAATAGCTTCACAGAGGCCTCCACTTCAGATCGTAGGATCAACCAGAGCCAGGGGTGGATCCTTTTATGCTTACTACCTTTTTGGAGACATGCATGAAATAGCTACATGACAATAAGGTAGTTAAGGGACTACAGGAGTTGGTCACCAGGTGCGCAGGATTAGGAGAACCATGCGTAGTATGGAAACTGGGAAAGCATGCATTGCGCACCGGGAGGGAAATGAGATTGACGGCGTAGATTGGCGAGTATGAAATGGACCAGGTAATCCTAGACTTGGGTTCAGACGTGAATGTGTTACCAAAGCAGACATGGGAACGCATGGGCAGGCCCATGTTACAGTGGTCCCCTATTCAATTACAAATGGTGAACCAACAAAAGCTATTGCCCATGGGGAGGTTGCAAGGGGTAATAGTTGATATCGAAGGTGCGAGCATGCAGACGGACTTTGAAGTAATAGAGATTGTCGATGATAGAAATCCTTATCCCACGTTGTTAGGAATAGACTAGGCCACTGTATGAATGGAGTCATTAACCTAAAGAAGTGGAAGATGGTATTTGAGAAAAATTCCCTACGCGTAGTAGTTCCGCTAAACCCTGCCGAAGGAGCTTACTACACTGAACCAGTATGCAACGATGAAAGTGACAATGAGCTAGATTGTATTTACCAGATAATGGTTCGAGACCAGGATTGGGTGAACCCAACTGCAGATGGGAGAATCTCGTGGGAGCACGACAGCTCCTGTACTTCAGATTCAGATGAAGAAGTAGAACCCTCGCAGAACCGGTTGCATGAAGTGACAGCGCTGAATTGCAATATGATGATTAGATCATTGTGTTGCATGACGACAGAGGCAAGGGAACTGCCAATATATGATGGAATAATAGTGGTGGATGAATTCCTATACAAATTTTAAAGTGCAGTACTGGAATAGCAGTGGTACAGTGCACAGGAATGGGCGCTACGCGCAACCCCCGCACAATGGTGGAGTACACATCAGGAGACCTTTGTAAATTGGTGTGAATGTAGATGTCGGATGCATTTGCAGTTTGGAAGCCCCTAGCGTCGAATGAGGATGAAGCATATTGCACGCCCACCTATGTCGATGGGTGCAGACGTGTGTTGTGCAAGCACATCCTAGACTAAAAATCAAAAATCAGAACCCGATGCAGCAGCAAGAGAAGCGACGCACACCACAAATATTCCACGTCGGGGCATTCACAAAGTTATTCAGAATCATGAACAAAGTTTACCATGTGGAACAAACTGATTGGGACCTACACCTACCAATGGTCTGATGGGCCTATAGGGCCATGCACAACAACCTAAGTGCGGGAATGATTCCGAAGAAAATGAGGAGAGCCAGGCCGTAGCTTTGGAAAAGAATCCTCACGCAATAACTCCCATAATTGGGACAGCATGCGAGGACCAGAGCGAAGAGATTATGCAGCCGCGCGATGACGAACATATGCAGATTCAAGAAGCCATTCGGTAAGGAAACCTTGAGCTTCGCGAACTCAAAGAAGATTGGGTACGACTCAAGCAAAGAATCATGTTAATGGACGTGGAAATCAGAAAACTGGAAACCGAAATCACACAAGAAATACACGTCAATAGAAGGACAAGACAACATATGGGTAGCCATACCACCGCACTAAAAGATTGTCGCCGAGAATTTTTGGCTCTGGTGCCATGGCTGTGACCGCACCTTATCAGACAAAGTAACTAGGGAAGCGCACCGCATAAGGAAGAACGCGAGGCGCTGACTAGTGTGAGGGTAACTAAGGAATGCCTGCAAACTGGGTTGGAAGGTGACTTGAATCCTCACACCGGTGGTGTGACCACCTGACTATCTATAGGAACGACAGTCTCAGCACTCCAAGTAGTTGAAAGAGAGTGCAGGACTAGAAAAGAGTTTGTATGGGAGTTGCACAACACAGAAGCTGTGCACAGGATCAGTATGATGCACGGGTCACGTTTGCGCACAAGGGGTTGCACTGCCGTGTAGGTAGGCTGGAAAGTGACCATTGGTCTCACTGTTCATGACAAGATGTCCAATTTAAGGCAACGAGGAGAAAACGGCGAGCAATTAAGACACAAATTCAGAACTATATTTGGGACTATGTGCTTCCAATTTCTCATTAATGAGTTGAATATGGGGGGAACAGTAGAATTTGAATTCAAAAAGGCCTATAAATCATAGGTGGCTCTCCACCGAACAACCCTTGGCATTTTGATAATTCACTTGTTGCGCTATCAATTAGGTATGAACCTAACGAATTTGGAGGTTGTGAGAGCAAGTCCAGTGTTTGAAAGATTGCTAAAAGAGACACAAGATTTCCCGGTCAAAATGATGTCAACAAACGAGAGAACTGCGTAGATCCCTACGCCGTCGTTGGGGGATGCACGGAAATCCCTAAATTACCCCAGATGCCGAGGCCCAAAAAGGATCCATAGGCAGCAGGACCGGTCTGTATGTCTCCACGAAATCCATGGTTCTGTAAACTGTCTATGGAAGACAAGGGCAAGACGGTTAATATTAAGATAGATGATGAGGAGGAGGATCTTTAGGCTTTCGTAGAAGAGATTGAACGAGATGAAGAAGTGGAGGAAGATATCCAGCCAGTACGCACTGCAGCAAAACTACCCAAATATGTCCCCCCATGGAAAGGGAAAGCAAAAGTACCCAAGGACGTGGATACTGTTAAGAGCACACTCGAAACCCCACTCCTCCCAGATGGAATTCCATTTGAGGGTTTAGTCCTGGGCTGTGTACCCATGATGAAATTTGAAGATTGGGACCTCACGAACAGTGAAAATTTCCCACATTTGGAGACTAGCCAACTTATGAAACAAAGCAAGGAGGGGTTAGTTACAACGCTACAACCACAGAAATGGTTGGAGGGGTGGAGGAGGCCAGGCTACTCCACCTACTATGGATTCCACGCTTTCACCGGGCACCAATCATGATATTCATCATCAAGAAACTGCTTTGCCTAGTGCACGATGGGTACTTGCGGCTGGAGGAGCCGATTCCCATTATGGTGGAGCTTATTCATAGGATTTCTCGCCTTCCCTTTACGGGAAGGGACCCCATGGAAATAGTTGGCCAAAGCAGAGACTTGGCACCCGCAGAAGCCATGAAGAAGAAATATAGGTTAGAGAGGAAGCAAAGGGTCTATGTCGTTACTAGAATTCAAGACAAAGGGGTGTGCATCACCACCCAGCTATGCAACGAGGTACCATTCATCGCATTGGCTGAAGAATGCATTGAGATGGTACAGTTCAATTGGATACAATTCCTCTGTGAGGAGTTCCTGACGAACTGCAAGGAGGCTCAAGAGAAAGGTAAGACCTTCCACTACACATGGTTGCTCTAATCCATCTTGTTGGTTGCGGGGGAATTGCCGGAGGACAGTTAGTTTCCTTCTCTTGACCAGGACTTGCCAGAGGCAGCGAAATGCATGTCACTCTGGGCGACAAGGCATGCCACATGCATCCGCGAGATTAAGATCTTCTAGATACTCATGGAGGAAAGCATACAGATGTGGATCCACAAAATGGCGTGCCTATTCCCCAGGGAATACTACAGTCTGCGGAGATTTGTAGACTTTAAGGCGGATATGCACAATGTGTATATCAAGGTGCAGAAGGATCTGGAGTAGAAATGGACCAAACTCCCATTCATTGCAATTGATGACGTTTTTTTCGCAGTACTCGACTCATGGCCACCCAAATTGTGCACCCAGGATCTGGCAGTGTGTGATGAGGCAGCGACACAAAAACAGAAGGATGCCACCAAGCTGCTAGCACAATATAAGCGGAACAAGAAACTCACTGAGGAGGTAAGGGCTTCCCACAAGGCAACGAAGGCCACCACAGAGCAAACCAAGGCCGATGAAAAAATAGCAGCAACTGGGGCCACCACAACGCAGGAAGAAAGAGGCCCGGACCTGATCACAGGACATGGGACAAACGATACGGTAGAAGGCGCAGACCCAAGCACCACCTCTACACAATTGAAATGGTCACGCGGTATGGAACGAACAGGGCCACAGAAGAAGACCAAGGCTTCCAAATTGGATGGGGAACCTATTACACTAAAATATGATGATCTATATGACATCAGTGACACAGTTCGTGAGGTCACCAGGGAGGTGCTCCAAGAAGCAATGAAAGAGTAGCAGAATGTGTTGGGGGCACTCAGGGCACAACTGCAGGGACTTCAGGTGCAACTCCCAAAAGAAGGTAGCCGTCTACAGTCCCACGGGAGAATCAGCAATAGAGTAGTTGTTGTGGGCCAAAATGGCCAACACCGCCGCACTGCCAGAAGGAGCACTGACAGTAGACAGCATGGAAGATAGAGTCGTGGTAGGATGGATCAAGGGACTCGGCCTAAACTTGGATGCCCTTTCACAGGATATTTTATACCAACTATAGGTCAGAGCGATGCAGAACTGTGCACTAGGGAGGGACACGCAGTGCAAATACTAAGTAAACAACGAATCAACATCGAACAGCTTACCATTCAACGTGATGAAGAGGTGGCTCAGAACCAGCAGTTGGAGTAGATCATAGAGGAAGCATGTCGCCGCATCCCAAAACTAGAAATTGTGACAGATCTGCCAGTAGGAACGTGGATCCACAAATTGGCCAGTGGATTCTGCGAGGCAAAGGAGGAAGCTACAAGGATCTAGCTGGACCTCAACCTACAAATTTATGAACTATGATTAAAGGAGTAGCCCTCCACGCCCCCAGAAGTTTAAGATCAACACGTTGGCAATATCCAAAAAGGATTGGAAGAAATTGAACAGGAAGTGTAGAGTTGCACCACATTATTAGAAGAATCCTTCAGGGTCCTCACAACCTTACGGGAGGACCCCATCATACAGCGGTTGGAAACATAGGCACGGGAGCTTCAAATGCAATATGACAGTGTGTGCGGGATAACGTAGATAGTGGTCCTAACTCAATGGCTCGAGAGGCTACAACAGGCAAATGCATTGAAGGAGAAAGTGGATGTAACGTGCCAAAAAGAGGGAGTACTTAAAGCACGCATCCAGTGTTGGATTAATGAGGCCTTCCTCATCATGGCCGACATCGAAGGAAAACTTGCACAAATGAAATCAATGCATGACCTGAGACTGGAATTTGACCCTGAGAATGAGCATTTGGTCGAGCGAGTAGAATGGATCCAATAGACGGCAAACCAGTACGCTACGGATCTTCATGCAGCACAGGCACAGTTGGATGGACTTCGCGCAAAGATCGTTGCACCAGCAGAGTGACTTGAGATGAGTCACAATGATTTTGTTGGGGGCCTATTGGGCCGTAGATCCCCCCATAGCATGTTTTAAGGCTTGAAGACCGAAATTTGGTCAAGTGTAATGTAAACACCCTGCAAAATGAGGGCACGAAGTGTGAGAGTCTAGGGTTGTCCACCCTAAGATAATGTAATTTATTGTAAATTGTGTCGGCCTACCCATGGTTCACGGAACATGAGATTGTATAAATAGAGCGAGGCTCTAAGTGTAAAGTCAGTTGTAAGTTTTTGGACAAGTAACAGATAGATGTGAAGGCATGGTTATAATATAGAAGTAAATTTGAAGTGTATTGGGTCGTAGTGGTAGGTAGAGACTCTGCAGCTGAGTGCGTAGAGGCCTAGTAGAGTCCGCAACTGAGTGCACGGACCCCTGCAGCTGAGTGCACAGGGCAGAGTTGGTTCTGTAAGTGGGATTGTACTTGGATTTGAAAGCTAATAAAAATAAGTTCATTCTGTGCATCTATTGTTGAATCTGTATGTTGATGTTATGCGTCCTTTACACTGTTATTTACTGCACGCAATTAACGATTACATATATGCTTGCTTATAAGTGAAATTAATCTAAGTAATTGGCTAATGGAGACTAAGGAATACTTGAGTAAATAACACAAGTCACATTACGACTAGAACTGCGTGAAGATAGGATCACAGGGCGCGGGGTGCCCACAGATGCGCATAGGACAAGTAAGTACAAAGGGTGGACCGCATACCAATCACCACATATCATACATCCCCAGGGTGTGGAAACCTAGTTCTAGCACCCTCCCATAGTACTTCGGGTGAGACCTCAGTCCACGCTTCGTGGATTATTGCCGAAAGGGCCAGTAGTACCGGGATTTGCTTGGCTAAACTCACTGCTAAACCTAGGTCAGGCCCCACGTAGCCAACAGAAATAATGGAGAATGTAGAGGAAATAATGGAGGTAGAGGAAATATGGAAATTGACAATTCTTTTGGATTCCCTATAGTTGATGAAGAAATAGATGCCACAATGAAAAATGTCTCACCTTCTGTCCTCCCAAATTTTTATGGATTAAAAAGTGAAGATCTTGAAACCTTTTTATTTGAATTTGAAGTCTTGTGCGGAACTTTTGATTATTTACAAGACTCTCAAAAAATAAAATTGTTTCCTTCAACATTGAAAGGAGTTGCTTTAAAATGGTTCATGGGATTGGTCACTCAATCTATTACAACATGAAATGACATGAAGAAAGTGTTTTTGGACAAGCATTTGGATTATTGCATGCATATCAATCACAAATATGAAGTGTTCAAAATGATGCAAAGAGAGGATGAAAATTTGGAGGATTTATTTGAAAGATTCAACTATAACTTAAAAAGAGAAAAAATGGATAACTTAGATCAAGATACTTTAAAAGATCTTTTATTAAAATCCATTAGAGATGAGTGGATAGACATCCTTAACATGATGGGGAAGGGAGATATCTCTCAACTCCCATTAAGTGGCATTGGAGAATTATGTGTTCATCTCTCAAGAGAAAAGTCCAAAACTAGGGAAGGTCCAAGAGATCCTTCTCTTGTTAGAGTGAATAAATCTGCAACTGGATCAGTGAGTAGGGAAGAAATTGGAAACATGCTTGATGAATTTAAAACAAATATTCTAGGGAGCCTGAGTGAACATATAGACACCCTTAAGTTACAAAACAAGAAGAAAGTTGAGACTGATGCTTTAGCTATTTTCTGTCCCAAATGCAGAAAGCACACTTTAAGAAAATGCCCTTTGGATGCAAAAATCATAGAGAGTTGTGTGATTTGTTTAGAAAACCATGAGACCAAAAGTTTTCCTTCAATCCCTGGTCTTAAGGCTATTTTTCAAGAGGAAACAATTTCAAATCCAATAGAATCTCTTTGCTTTGTCTCTAGAAGACCTTGGCAAGGGCAACAAAATCGGGGTTTCAACAACCAAATGTATATTCAGCCCCTGCCAAATTGGAATTCTTGGCAACAACCTTGGCCTCAATCTCAATATCAATCTCAAACTTGGGCTCAAGGAATGCAAAATCCCTATGGAAGATTCTCTCCATACTATCAATATCCCCCATCATATCCAAACTATCCTCCCCATCAAATTCCTCAACAAAATCAATAACCCCAACTTCAAAACCAAAACCCTCAACTTTCACTGCCATTCCCACAGAGACCAAATCAGTTACCTGCCCAACCATTACCAACCCCAACAATAAAAATCCTCAGAAACCTATATGGTGGAACGACAACAATTTCTAGCTTATATGATCACTCCTTTAGATCTCAATGATGTCCGACTGAGATCTGGTAGGATATTAGAAAAGAAAAATCCTTCTGTAGTTGTTCAAGAACAAGAAAATTCTAAGGAATATTCTCTACAGCGAAATAAAAGTTTTCAAGGAACATCTCTTCAAAACTAGAATACTAAAAATGAAAAATAGAAAGAACCAATAAACTCAACTCCTATCATAGCGCAACCACCAGTATCTACTTCTACACCTCCTTTTCCTAAAAGATTACAAGTTGATAGAGGGGTAGAAAAGCATATTATGTTGCCTAATTATGATTTTCTAGATGAATTGAAAAATGTTTGTATCAAAATCCCTTTGTTACAAGCCATTAAGGAGATTCCAATTCTAGCTAAAACAATAAAGGAATTGAGTATGAAGAAACCAGGAAGAAAAACAAAAGAAGTAAAAAGAATTCAGCTGGTAGGAAAAATAGTAGACATAACGATGCGAAAAATTGCCATACAAAAATATGTAGATCCAGGAAGTCCAGTTGTAAAAACACATATCAATGGAGTTGAAATTCCGAATACATTGATTGATTTAGGAGCAACAATAAATATCATGAGCAAATAAACCATGGAACAGCTCAAACTTCCTAACCTTCTTTATACACCTACATTACTACAAATTGGTAGATAGATCTGTAATCAAACCAGATGGTGTGTTAGAATATATTTCAGTGTCCTTAGATTCTTGGGAGTACCCTATTGATTTTATGATCTTAACCCCAAAGAACAATCTAGGAGGACATCCATTTATATTAGGAAGACCTTGGCTGGCTACAGCTAGTGCTTTCATTAGCTGTAGATCTGGTGATATGTATATCTCTGATGGTAATTCAACTAAGAAATTCACTCTATATCCTCCAGCAAGAACAATCACAGAGATAGATGACAAAGAATGGATTGATGATGAAAATGATATTCAGCCTCTCTTTACTATTTCAACCATTAGTGAAGATAGTCAAATCTTAAATATAATGGAAAATTTTGCGTCATCTCCAGAATATGAACATGATCAATTTCAAGAAAAATCCAATATTGAATATTTGCCATCTAGGCAGATGTCTTTTTATTCTATGGAGGAATTTGGTAGCTCAACAGTTGAAATCTTTCCAGGAAAAACATTGAACATAAACAATAACTTGGAAAAATTACAACAGGAAAAGCTAATCAAAACATTACAACAACATTCTTTTGCATATGCATGGGAATACACTGACATAAAAGGAATTAGTCCTAAGACTTGCATACATCACATCTACATTGAGGAAAATTGTAAGCCTATCAGACAACCTCAAAGAAGGATGAATCAAAATATTAGGGAAATTGTGAAAGGAGGTTCAAAAATTGTTGAATGTAAACTTTATTTACCCAATTTCAGAAAGCCAATGAGTTTCTCCTCTAGTGATTGTGCCTAAAAAGAATGGTAAATGTAGGGTATGTATTGATTATAGAGAATTGAATAGAGATACCCTAAAAGATCACTTTCCTTTGCCCTTTATAGATCAAGTGTTAGATACATTAGCAGGTAAGAAGTATTTATCATTTTTGGATGGTTTTAGTGGTTACAATCAGATTCAGGTAGCACTTGAAGATCAAGATAAAACCACATTCACCTACCCATGTGGAACGTATACCTACCAACTACTCCCTTTCGGATTTTTCAATGCACTTGCAACATTCCAAAGAGCAGTACTAGGAATTTTTTCTGATCTAATACATGATTGTGTAGAGGTGTATATGGATGACTTTACAGTTTGTGCGAATACATTTGAAGAAGCTTTAGAAAAATTGGAAAAAGTTATTAAAAGATGTAAGGAATCAAACATTTCACTAAGCCATGAAAAATGTTTCAAGAGATGGAATTAAGGTTGATAAATCTAAAGTTGAAGTCATCTCTAAATTATCATTTCCAAGTTGTCAAAAGGATGTTAGAAGTTTTCTAGGATTCACGGGATACTATAGAAGGTTTATAGAAAATTTCACTAAAATAGCATCCCCATTCTTCATATTGTGAATTCAATTGGAATCTTGATTGCTAGTTGGCATTTGAGCCTTTAAAAGCAAAAATTTCTAAAGCACCCATCTTAAGAGGTCCAAATTGGAAACTACCTTTTTCACATTTCAACAGATGCTTCAGATACAGCTCTGGGAGCTGTATTAGGACAAAATATTTGATCACCTATGCCATCTATTACACAAGCGAGAATTTGACTCCCACTGAATTAAATTACAATGTAACTGAAAAGGAATTCTTATTTTTTGTTTATGCTATCAACAAGTTCATCCATTACATAACAAGCTATGAAACCTTTGTTCATACAGATCACTCTGCAATTAGGTACTTAATGAATAAACCTATTACTAATGGCAGAGTTATAAGATGGTTATTACTCCTACAAGAATTCAAAATCACTATTCTAGATATACCTACAAAACAAAACACAGTTGTTGATTTCTTGTCTAGAATTCAAAATATCAAAGATGACACTCCAGTTGAAGATAAATTTCCCTGTGAATATCTTTTTGCAGTAACTACTCAGACCCCTTGGTTTGCATATATTTCCAACTACTTAGTCATAGGAAAATTACCTTCACATTTGTTTCCTAAGGAGAAAAAGAAAATCATTCAAACAAGTACAAGTTACTCATGGATTACTAATGAATTGTATAAAACAAGTCCAGATCTCATGATCAGAAGATATGTCCGAGAAGATGAAATGCCTAAAATTCTTAAGGCATGTCATGATGAACCTTGTGGTGGACACTTTTCTGACAAGAGGACAGCCTATAAAATCCTTCATTTAGGATATTATTGGCCCTTCATCTTCAGATATACCAAAGAATATGTAAAAAGGTGTGATAGTTGCCTAGGGTAGGAAAACCTTCTCCTTCAGATGAAATGCCACTACAAACTCAGGTACTCATTGAACCTTCTAAAAAATGGGCCTTGGATTTTGTTGGACCAATTAATCCTTCTTCTAAACAAAAGAAGTATATTTTGGTATGCACTGATTATGTCACCAAAAGGGTAGAGGCTAAAGGATTACCTTTTGTTAATGAAAAATATGTAGTTAAATTTTTTTTTTAGGACATCTTCACTCGTTTTGGTGTTCCAAGAGAAATTGTGACAAATCAAGGATCTCAATTTACATCTAAAATGGTGGAAAGACTTGTGGAAGAATATAAGATCAAACATAGGAGGTCTACTCCTTACCATCCACAAACAAACGGTCAAGTTGAATCTACCAATAAGATGATTGAAGGAATTCTCACTAAGAGTTTGAGAAGAAAGGCTTCCTGAAGCCTTATGGGCCTACAAAAGTACATGGAGGAACACAATAGGACATACTTCCTATGAGCTTGTTTATGGGAAGCAAGTCTTGTTCCCTATAGAGTTTCAAATCAGAACCTTCAAGATGGCAGTCCAATTGGGACTGGATTTATCAGAAGCACATAAACATAGATTGGAGCAACTCAATGAGCTTGATGAAATGAGGCAAGATGCAGTTCAAAGAACCAGTTTAGTCCAACATAAAAGGGCTAAATGGCATGATAAGTATATCAAGGAGAAGAAGTTTCAAGCAGAGGATTGGGCACTTTTGTTTGATTCAAAATTCAAATATTTTCAAGGAAAGTTTCAAACTCATTGGCTTGGGCCTTATGAGATTGAAGAAGTCTTTAATAATGGAGCAGTGAGAATAAGGACAATAGATGAAAGAAAGGTACCTCTTCTTGTGAATGGTCATCGGTTAAAGATATATCATAAGCCAATTTCAAGAGAGGATTTTGTTAAAAATTTCCAAGATAACACTAAAATGAAGTTGGTGAAGAAGAATTCTTCTTCTCCACTAACTTAGTTTTTCTCGTATATATATAGATAGATATATCTATATATATATATATATATATATATAATAATTGTGAAAATCAATTGTTCATTGGCATACTTATACAGGATACAGGGTGAAAATCAGAGATTTCTGATATCCTATATTTTTCATTTTCTTTCTGTAATAAGTAGAGACATAAAGCTACATTCATTTGTAGTTCCTAATCTGCAAATTCATTTCAGTTTCATTCCATCTCACTTCACTTTCATTCCCTTTCACTGCCATATTCCATTTTTATTTCATTTCACATTCATGTTCCATATCCATAATTCTACAGCTAATTTGATTCTGCAGCCATATCTCATTCAGCAACTCTATTCCAAACAAATGATGATTGTAGGGAATTGAAGAATATTGTTTTTGAAGACCAATATGCTAAAAAGGGTATCTGCGGATCAACATCAAAGAAAACAACAAACAAAAAGGTTAAGTTCTAAAGGTAAAGAGCAAAAATTTACTTTAAATAGCAAGGTTAAAACATAAATCATATATAATATGGATATTCATATGTTTCCTTGACAAATCATCATTTGATTTTATTTGATTGCAATCTCTATCATACTACATATCTGCCACATCCTCCATATTTTGTCATGTAACGGTCCATAATTAACTCCCTCATTGTTTTTAACGGTCATGACTACAACGTGAGATACTTGTCCACGTTTCTCCAAAACCCCTTCCATCTACTTATTTCATACAAACACGCAGTTCCTTTCAACATATTCGCAGTCAATCCATTTCATAAAATAGGAAAGGGTAATTATGAAGGTTGAGAACTCTGCGAAGTAGAAGGCATGGGACTAAATGTCATATCAGAACTGGTAGGAGCAAAGTATATTGAAGGATACCCATAGCTCAAAGAAATGTTGCAGAAAGTTGGATGGCTTAAATTCATCGAGAAATTTGATGGTTTTCATAAGGAGATTACAAAATCATTTGCTCGATCTTTTGATGGCACAGAGGTAGAAATTGGAGATATTAAGTTCGCAGTGACTGAGTCATTCATAACCGAGGCTACAGAACTTCCAAGGTATGGTGAAAGATGGTTCAAAAACAAGGAGTTCCAAAGTGAATCATGGAAAGTAATACTCAAAAACCCAGGTATGGATGTCTCTATTTTTAGAAAAGGAATTCCCATTTCAACTCTTAAAAGTAAGTGGAGGAACATGCTCTTGATATTACAGAAATTTATCACCTGCGAGGGGAGATTTGGTTGCATGTATGTCTACCATATCCATTTATTGATGAATTTCTTAGAAAATGGAGAAATCAATCTTCTTTTCTTCCCGCTAAATAGTTTACGAAGGATGGTCGTAAATGTGCAAAAGAAAATAGAGTTCATAGATACAACCATACATCGTCATGGGTTGATAAAGGTATTGATTTAGTTTCATTAATTTCCTTATTAAAAACCATTTCCAAGAAGCACTAGAGTCACCTAAAGAAGATAATGTCAAAAGAAGCAGAAGAAAAAAGATTGGTATAACTATTGAAAATAGACCTAAGTCTTCGTCACAGAAAGGTGATGAAAAGTTAATCTCTGAGGAACTGACAAAAATTAGGAAGCAAATCAAGGCAAGATGAGAGATAATAAAAGATAAAAAGGTCACAAATGAGGAGAATGTAAGTCCTCCACAACTTAGAAGAAGCTCTATACTCTTAGGTTTGGTAAAGAAAACATCATCAAAAGGGACATAGTTTATAAATTTAGACGAGGAAACCCCAGAAACATCTCCTGTTAACATCTCTTCTACACACAATCCTCAAAACTATCTTGTTCATCATTTTGAAGGTAGCCCAAGTAGAACATCTCCAGGCATAGACCCAGTGCAGCAACAAATATATGATTATATAGAAACAATAGAGAAGAGAAGTGCCTCAATGAACCTAAAACCTTCTGTCAATCCACATGAACCTCTAATTGATACTCTCAAATAGGAAATTTATGAATTAGAGATATTGAACAAACATATCAAACAGGAGAATGAAACCTTGAAGGAATAAAATAAATTGGACAAGGCAATTCACGATAATACCATTATGCATCTAGGACTATGGTATAAGAAAAACAGGGAATTTAAAAGAAAGAATAATATTTTGAACAAAGAATTCATTAACCTTAAGTACAAGCTTCTTATGAGAAAACCCAGAATGACAGTCACTTCGAAGAAGAGCAGAAGAAGGAAATTGGATGTACTAGCATAGGTATCTAAGCAAATAAATTAGGGAGGAAGAACTCACATTTTTGGAAAATTGCATGAGGACATGCAATGATTTTGTAGTGGAGGTATGTTGAACCTCATAATTACCCTCTCCTTGACATTTGTTCTCACCTTTTTCTCTCATTTTCTCATAAGACTACAGACCCAATTAATGATAAATGCTAGGTTTTGTCTTAGGGAAAGCATTACAATGATCACCATATTATATTTTCATGTTCTTGGTATTTTTATAGATTTTTGAAAATTAGCTACATAACACATCCTATTCTACAGCTAATTGTGGATTTCGTAGCTACTCTCATGGTTTGGTAGGTTACAGGTGTGAAATGAAGAACTGGGCCACATGGGCATTTCCAGAATCATCTCCACATGGATTCTATCCTATTCACTCGATCCAAATCAACAGAAAAGCAAGCCTATGGTCATGATCAAAGATGGAGTCAAAATACGTTATCTAGAAGTAGTAGGACTCTTGATTTTGTCTTTCGTAGCTAATCAAGAGTCTAACAGTTTTGTTAAAGGTCTAATTCGAATTAGCCACTTGTAGTTGATCAAAAGTTAAACATTCCTATTACAATTCGAATTAAGCCGCTTGTAGCAAGTTTTTCTCATAAACAGTCATATTAGATTTAATTTGAATTAGCCACTTGTAGCAAGTTTTTCTCATAACAGCTATGTTATTTTCCTATAAATCCTAGTTGCATGGAACCGAGAAGTAGTTAGAAGTTAGAAGGAATTACGTTCGGGCTTTCTGCTGATACTCTGTATTCAAACTTTGTTTTGTTCATAATACAAACTTCGTGTTGTCAATTATGGTTTAAAGTGCATCCTTAACTAGCTAGAATTCCAGCCACATCAGTTGTAGAGAGGTGTAAGAGCCCTATCCTAGGGTCTTCTAATAGATCTATTTCTCCGGAATATAAATGCAATAATAAGCAATTATTTACTTTCTTACAAGACTTTTTAAACAATGAAAATTTTACCATTTACATTCTAATCCCTATAACTTATAGTGAACATTTCATTTCAATAAATTTACATGAGTAATCTATAGAGGAATACCTGTACCAGTCGCTAGTGGAGATGCTTTTGAGTTTCTGCTCTTGCTGAACACTCCTCTTGACTACCGACTAGATTTACCTCCCAGCCAACTAGGAAATAATTCCTAGACCAGGAAACCTCCACAGGTTCCCTAGCCCTTTGAGCCCAAGTCCAACCAGATGTAGTGTGTGTCCAAGACCAAGGTAAACAATATCTCCCTCCTCTCAGCTAACCGAAGAAACCTCCACAGGTTCCCTGGGTCTCCAAAATCACTCTCAACCAACTAAAAATCACAACCAACCCCAAAGACCCATCAACACCCAACATCCCTCTTTCTCCCTTCCTCCTTCCCCTTTTATGATCTTCCTCTCTTCTACACCTCAACCACCTCTCATTAATTTCATTAATTTCCCCTTCATCGTTACAGTTGACTTTTCTTCTCCCAAGTAAATCTGAGAGTACATTTGGAAATGTGATATGAATATAAAATTGGGTAATTAATGGGAAAGTACATTTGGGAATGTGAGATGAGGACCATGTCTTCTCCCAAGTAAATGTGAGAGTACATTTGGGAATGTGAGATGAATATATATATTGATAATTAGTTGGAGAGGACCATGTTTTCGCCCAAGTAAATGTGAGAGTACATTGGGGGATGTGAGATGAATATATATACTGATAATTAGTTGGAGAGGCCCATGTCTTCTCCCAAGTAAATGTGAGATGAACATATATATATAATTTGAAATAATGGAAGGAGACCATATCCTACCTAAGATTCAATTTGAGAAGGCAAGTTAGGAAAAATAGAAATAATGAATTTTATATTAGTGAATAAATTTATAGTTTCCAAAATGAAAGTATTCACCAATATTTCTCAATATTTTCAGGTAATGTAAACATTAATAAAATTTGCAGGATAAGATTTAAGTGGGCCATTACATACACCCCTCCTTCAGAAAACTTTGTCTCGAAGTTAGAATGAAAAGATACAAGGAGTTTGAAAGCATAGCAAACCAGAAAGAGTTATAGCAGTAAAATTTGATAAGTCAGACAATGACATTGCTTCCCATCAAGGAGTCTCCAACTGATCTATATCCTCCTATCCATCCTGACCTACTTATGTTCCCACCCTATCCGTCCTTTGCTGCTTTATCAATGGCAACGTCCATACTAACCACTAATAAAACTGACATGGTGGAAGCGTCGAATACATCGACCTAACTTCCCCAGCAGGCAACTGGCAATCGTCATCACACATCTAGGGGAGCGTGTCCACCACTACCCTCCCATGATTCCAGGTTTTGGAGGATACATGGTGGGAAATGCCTCCACCCCTCCTTACAACTAGCGTCAACGCCCTAACACAGACCACACTACAGAGCTGGTTATACTTGTCAACGAATAATCCAGTCAGGTCATCTTGCCACCTGTCATTTGCATTTTACTCGTGTCATAAGAGTGCATATGAAGTAGATAACAAATGTAGTATAACAATGTACATTATACCTTCCCCATGAGATGTATCAGCCTTCCCTCAATGGAAGAGTAGATCTTGGCTATCATATAGTTTATTCCCCTGTGGGTTAGATCTCGTTCATGCATTTATATAACAACAAGACGTATAATCATCACATTATTAAGCCTAGTATCCACGTGTCAATTTTGTGGTTCATACTGGAAACAATCATAATTTCACTATGTCAGTCATTAGGTAAATCATATACACTTAAGCCATACATGAAAAAACAATAGCTCTGATAAGTCATGTACTAGATAAATCATCACCAAGTAAGTCATACATTTAGGCCATACATCAACCATTTCCTTCATCAATATCAAATCTATCAGTAGTTTCACATGTCCAACCAAATGCATCAATATTACATAATGTTCATAAATAATAACATGGAACTGCAATATAGAGCATTAGTATGGGTAACTATCTAAGTCAAAATGGGCATCACAGATGCTCATGTGACAACCTTGTGAAACCCCTTTATAACAATTAGAGTTGAAACAGATTCAGTTGTCCACCATGGAAAATAGCATGTGAACTCGGATATGCTATAAGGTGATACCAAAACCAAAATATTGGCAAGCAACGGATTAGTGCACTATCAATTCCACTAGAAGGCGCTAGTATAAGTTTCATGCATATAATTTCTTTAATACCTCAGTGAATATAAAAGTCCCACTCTTCCAAGTTGCTAGTTTTTCATCTTCCAAACCAATTAGTAAAACAATAAAAGACTCCAAACTTCAAAAATTATTCCCAGCATGATTTTCATACTTATTAAGAGAAATGTCCTCTAAATGTCAAAGGTTCTGTTGAAGCCCCGAAAATCGGGTCGACAACAAGGGGGATACCCACCCGGTCCGGACCTTGGTTGGCAGCTCCTTATCCGTTTGGTATAGCGGGTCCGACTGGGGATAATGGGACCAGTTTCCCAATCAAAGGGTGTGTGTGTGTGTAGAGTTGAATGATGCTGATCTATGAGTACTTAAAGCTAATTTAATTCAGATTCTTAAACTAACTCTATGCTATTGTAATCTAATGAGAAACAACAGATCTAATCTACACTAACCTGGGGTGTATTTCTTCTATTATGCAATCTAAAGAGATTTCAAACAATAAATGGTAATAAAGATCATTCAGCTATTATAAGAATAGAAATCAATTAAGATAAACCACTTTGCATAAGAAGTTAGGCAAAACAGTTGTGAACAGCATATCGCATAATAAGTTATTCATATATCAGACATAAATAAATG
>APFE031210268.1:0-39435 GCA_000404065.3 Pinus taeda | reverse complement strand
GTATATTTGTATACTTCTGTTTTAAACTGAAACAAATCCAGGGCTAAAAGGAATGGATTGATTGCACTAGTCATCCATTTATAACTTTCCAACATAGGCTGGAGTAAATAGATTGTAATTTGGGTAATTTTTCTAACTGCAAACAGGAACACACTTTTGTATTGACAGGGTGGTTACGAGGTCTCTAGAAGTGATGAATTTGAATTTTTCTTGGTTTTATATATAGTATTAGGTTTTTTCTCATGCTTTCTGTGAATGACACAGGTGAATTTTATCCTACACCCACTAGGTTATCAATATGTAATTTCAGTAATTTTGATTTCAAAAGATATTTTAAAAAAATGCAATGATTTCGTTTCTGTATTCAATAAACACAATATTCTAATGAAATTCTGCATTTGTGGTTTACCTATACAGATTCCATGGAGAAGTATTAGTGGTGTGATATCAATTGTCCTCAAGCAGAGGCTTTAGTTTTACTCTTTTCTGGAAGCAAATACTTTCTTCCAACATTTTTGAGTTCCATGAAAAATTTGAAAGTCCTAATAGTATTTAATTATGGGTTCACGAGAGACATAGTATTCAATTATGGGTTAAAGAGATCAACACTGAATGATCTATCGGCCTTATCTTCACTTAGTTTACGACTATTCACTTGGAGAGGCTGCATGTGCCCCCACTTCAAAAGCATAGTAAAGTCATGTAGAACTTAGAGAAGCTATCATTAAGATTTTAGTGAAGATTGGAAAAATGTCTGGGTTCAATAACACCCAGTTGAGCATTAAGGCTTCCAATAATGCTAGATTTTAACCTGGAGCACTTTTGTGATTTGGAAGAGATGCCCCCTCGTATCTGTGACACATCTTCAGTTGTGAATTGGATAATTACTAACTGTCATTTCCTTTGAAAGTTACCTGATGACTTGGGGAACCTCAACTCTTTAAGAATGCGAAGGAAGGAAAGAAAGTACATTATGCTAAGTTATCTTATGCTTTTCAAGTTTTTCTTGGATATCTACAACATTTCAGGTAGGAAAGTACATTCTGTTAATGAAAATTTGTCTTGATAGAAAGGCCCAATTTCAAATTCTAATGCTTTCAAAAAACATTGTATAACTGTAATGTTTCTAAAAGGAAAGCATATTTTTTCAATTTAAGTATCATGATCCCATATTCCAACATATTTTTCAGTAACCCATTAGGCTTTGTAGCTTTGAATAAATCCATGTCTTTTGATAAGATCCTCTTCCAAATTAGAATGCAGTTTCCTTTTGGCAATAACCACATACAATGTCTTGATTTTGTTATTGAGAAAATAGAGGTTGTGAAACAAGCATGTGCCATACAAGGACTTGATTCATTGAGTATGTATCAATTATGGCTCTAGATGTAACAATGTCTTGATTTTGTTGCTTGAAAATATAGGTTATGCTTTACTATTTCACAGAATTTCTTACAATCTTTCCATAAGTATTGATTTGTAATCTTAGTCATTGAGGGATGACAGTGATGAAAAAGGTAATATTCCATGGTTTGAAGTTCCCCTCTTACTAAATATTTAAATATATCACCACAATTTAACTATTAGTTAAAGGAATTGTATTTGATTTGTAAACAATTCATTGCTTGATTTATAGATTTTGATTTTTTCCCTTTTTTATTTTTTTCTCAGATTTGGTATGAGATATCTTCCAAGATTTGGGTTCCCTAGTTTCCCTACCATAGCTACGAGGTT
This sequence comes from Pinus taeda, assembly GCA_000404065.3. Taxonomy (NCBI): domain Eukaryota; kingdom Viridiplantae; phylum Streptophyta; class Pinopsida; order Pinales; family Pinaceae; genus Pinus; species Pinus taeda. The sequence goes on along the minus strand of APFE031210268.1, from coordinate 37,701 downwards.
CAGATGCTATCATTAAATATTATTGGAACGTTACAACTTTTCCAGTAAGTGTGCTTTGAAACATTGTTGTTGCTTTTCCATGGTGTTAATGCAAATAAGCACGCAACTAGTGCCATTATTTAGATTAAGTGCCAAAATCTAGGTGGTCTTCTAATGATGGAGTGATTGTTTTCTAGCTACTAAGGCCATATGCATTTTTATCTCTTATGCTGTCCGGAGATATTCAAATTCAGAATAAGAATTGAGGTCTCGTTTCCACTGTAGATTGAAGTCAGTTTCTTGAACATAATATATAGTATATTATCTTTTACTAATCAATTGTGGATGTGATCCCTCGCAGGAAAAGAAATTCAAAGTGACTTTGATTTCACATTGATTTTTCAAAACATCCACACAGGAAAGGAGATTCAAAGTGACACTGATTTCACACCGATTTGTCAAAATGGAGACAAGAGAAAAGGAAACTTTGTATTCAACAATGCTCATAATTTCATATGGACATGCACAGACATATTAGTAGAAAATATTTAAGGGTTGCCTAAGTGGTATTTTCCATTCCACTACATTCTTTACAACTTGTAAATAAATAACTCAGAACAATTCATTACACTACTTGTTATTCTTTATTAATCAGTGGTTAAGATTTTGATATTGAACTGGATAAGATTTTTCTTCCTTCTGTGAAATTGTGTGTTCTATAATGCTTCTTTTCCATTCACTATGTATAGCATATAAAGTGTGTCTAATGGAGTAGGAATATTGAAAAGTCTTGTGATCCTTGAACTATGTTACAAGGAAAAAACCCAACAGGGCAGGGTAGGTGCATCCCCACAAAGGGGTCACAAATACCAAAGTTGGTATTGGCTAGTGCCTTGAGCTAGAAAATTTCCTTTACCCTTGTATTAACAGTGAATCTGGAGAGGATTCTAATATTATATTTATATGATTTATATCAGTTAAGATTGATGAATAAAATTCATGAGACATGAGCTAGGATGTCCTTGCAAGGTGGTTGTTGATTATTGGAAGCTATGACGGTCATTATGTCAGGCTAGGTGGTCGCACTCCCTTGATCGTGAGCACAATTGTGATCAAGATGGAAGACTTCATAGTCTAGATTGATTGTTTAGTAGTGATAGTTAGTGGGCTCATTCAAAAAAGCTTCTATTTCACTAATCCTTTTTATAGAGTTGTCAGATTCGATTTCCAAAGGTTTTAATTACACTATAGAGTTGAGTTCTGAGAGAGTTGTGATTCACAGTGTTAAGTATAGCAGCTATGACACTTGAATGAAGACAAGCATAGTAGAGGTATTAGACTCTGTTATAAGCTTACCTGCATATTATAAGGGACTTGGTTGGCTTTTTTATAATTTTATAAACAAGTTCCATGTTGTGGAAATGTGAATAAAAATAGTGATATTGCCACCATGTGGCTCTTGTCATATATGGTTTTATACTTCTTCAAAAAATTATCTAAGAGTTCACAATGCTAAGATTCACTTGGACTTTACAAAGTTTTATTATTTATTGAAAGACTCGCCAAGATCTTACAATATTTTATAATTGAGTAAAATATTCGCCATGCCTGGTGAGAGATTCGCCAAAAAATTATATATACATATTATATTATTGATAAAATCGCCTTACATTTTTTCTATATACCATGGAGATTTGACCATTTATTATAAATATAAATTTAGGGGGGGTTCTTAAAATTTTCCCTGATTATAACATTAAACCATATTTCAATGATTCGATAAACTAGAAAATCTATTAAAAAATAGTCAAATTCTTCAGCAAAATAATAAAGGGTAATGTTGAGTTTCCTTCTCTCGGTTTGCTTTGTGCGTGTTGACTTGGTTATGCATACCAACTAAAGTAAAGGTATGTAATGAACCTTTATAACTTTATGCAAGTTTATCTCAAGAACATAATAATTACTCCAAACCATGATAGGACTAATATTAACAGGTTTTTTTGTACACTTTGTTTTACATATAGGATTAATAAAATATGCAACAAGTAAAAGTTATTTTTCTATTATAAAAATCATGGACTTATCTTTTTTTGCAAGAATCAAAGGATGTTCAATGTGTGGAGATATGCACAATGAATTGAACTTCCGCACGTTCAATTTCCTTCTGCATAATAATCTTCCTTCCACACTACCTATTTGCATGAAATTCAAAATGGAATTTTTCACAATAGTACATTACTTTATTTAAATGCCATATTGATATGGACCAAATGCCGATAAGGGAGAGACAACCAAGACCCTAAATTATTTATAATCATTAGCCATACCAAGTCAATATTGGGAAAGATGTCTCAATGGATTTTATTACAAGTCTACCAAAGTTTGAAACAAAGAATTACATCATGGTATTGGTGGATTGATAATTTTTTTCTCTATTTCTTATTCCTTTAAAGTAGGTACAATAGCCACAACATTCATGGGAACAATTTAGAAGCTATATGGAATCCCTAAGTTTATTGCAAGTCATAGAGATCTATTTTTTTCTAGTAATACTTGGATTGAATCATTTTGTTGTTTAGGTACTCAATTAGCTCACAAATCCTCTTACCATCCTCAACATGGTGGGAAAACTAAGATTGTGAATAAATTTCTAGAAGGGTATCTTCATTACTTTACATTTGATAAATATAAACAATGGGATTGTTTTCCCTTGGTAAAATGGTAGCACAATATGTCATTCCATACTTCATAAAAAAATTCTACATATATGGAACATTATGAAAATGTTTTTGCTACTACAACACCCTCCAAAATTTCAGTACATTCAAATTTTGGATCCTACTTCATTGTCGTACCAAGTGTTGCTTTGATCGTGAACTGTCATTTCATGTTTCTCTATATGTTTAGATGTTCTTGAATGGTCTCAAGTGTCATTGCATTGATCATAACATATTTTGGTGCATCTCATTGTCGCAACATATTTGTTGTCATAAAATGAAACTTTTGGGTCATAGTTACACACACTTCACTCGTTGATCTGTAAACTTACATGGATATTCCACTAGACAGTTTGTCACAACAAATATGACAATATTATGTTAAAAAATCCAAAGTTCTACATTATTAAAATTTTATTTAATTTATAGGGCTATATATTTTATTGTAATTGGCGCATGCATATGAATGGAAATTACACAGAAAATTAGAGAACGACAAAATAAGCTCAAACACACATAAGACACAAGATATTCTCTTTGGGAAACCCTTTCATGAGAAAAACCTAGCTGGAAGGTGAGACCGCTCTTCTCTCTTTCTCTGTTTGGAAAATATGGCTACTGTTGGCTTGAGCGGGATTGGAATCAGGTTCAGAGTTAGTTGCGCTAACCAACAAAACCCTATACTACCGGCCCTTTCGGAAAAAACCTGCGTAACACAAGCTGTAGTCTCACCCAAGGCAATAATGGGGGATGATAGAGCTAGGCTTCTCCATCTAGAAGGCTATGCGATGTGATTTTAAGTGCTTTTTGTAGTTTTAATTATGATATGACCTTTGTGAACCCTTATTCATGAAACTTAGATTATTTTTAGTTAAAGAAAGTTATAAGCTTCACGTAATAATATAATCATGCATAAAATAACATCTAACAGTTGATCTAGATCTTCGCAGAGTAATTAAGATAAAATACAGATAATTATCATTCAACTGCATGTAAATATAGAAAATACACAGTACATAAAAATATACATAATTTTTCTTCAAATGTCTTTCTATTAGTTTAGATCTTCCTTTACAAATCTTCCAGACCCTACGCACGCAACTCTAGGGGCCCATGCACTTAGCTGCGGACTTGCCAAGGTCTCCACACACTCAGTTGCATGAGCCTTCCCCTTCACCCAAAATCCAAAAAGATCTACAATTACAGACCAACAATCATATCATAACATCCATTCATTGATTGCCTTACACTTGCTAGGACATGCCTTTATATATCCTTCTCTATTATATTCCCATTCAATTTCTTACAGGTAGTCCTATAAGCCCATAGAACCACTCGTATGTGCACATCCCAATCATTCCTATTAACATTGCATGCCTTTGTGAGGGCATTCTCCAAGATCTTGTTGAAATATTCAACATTACAATTCACTTGTGGGTGATATGGCATACTCTTATGATGCTACATATGGAACTCCTATCTTAAAGCCGCGATTGTCTCATTTCGGAGGTGTGACCCTCCGTCACTCATTAGAATTTTCAGGCATCCAAACCTTGATAGAATAAACTAAAATATGAACTTCGCAGCAATGTTTGCACTACAATACTTTACAGGCTATTCCTTGACCCACCTGGATAAGTATTCCTTTCGCAGTGATAATATAACACGCTCCTGTCTTTTTCCCTGGTGGCTAAATAGTTCCAACAAAGTTAATTGCCCACTTATCAAATGCTTGCAACATGACCTGTGAATCTAATGGAAGTTCATCCCTTCGCGATGGTCTATCATTCCTTTTACACACATCGCACACACTATAATATTCCTTGGAATATTTATCTAATGTTGGCCACCATTGCCCTGTGCGTAGGATCTTCTATGCAGTAGCCTTACCAGCATAGTGTCCTCCAACGACACCACCATGTGCTTAAGCTAGAATACTATATATTTCATATTCATGTACATATTGGTGTAGAGCTTCATTCAACCCTATCTTATATGGTTGTATGGTAATCACAAAGAAATCAATAGCCCTAAAAACTAGTTCCTTATTTTGCTGTGTCGTATAACCTTCAGGAGCTATGCTAGTAGATAAAAATTGGATGATGCCTGCAAAGTGCTGGTCCAAAACCCTAACAGCAAAGAGCTACATGTCAGGTAATCCTTCCTCAATATTTCTAGGCCCTTCTCCATTTTCAATGCGAGACAGGTGGTATGGTCCATCATTCAGTCTCCCAAGATTCACCATGACTTCAAAATCATATCCTTGAAAAAGGAGAAACCACATACAGGTTTTCCCCCCAACATAGGTTTATTGACCAAGTACTTCAAAGCAGAATGGTTCATGTACATCTTAGAGTGCACACCTAGTTGATAATGCCTAAACTTCTGTAGTTTATAAACCATGTTCAAACCTTTGTGCTCTATGGTTGAGTAGTTCCTTTTGACCTTAGATAGTTTCCAACTAGCAAAGCCAATTTGGTGACCAATATCTCCTACCCCTGGTTGTGTTAAGACGACTCCCCACGCTATGCAAGACACATCCACATGCACATGAAATTATTTCTTCCAGTATGGGAATACTAGTATTGGCACCGTAACCATCTTCTCCTCTAGAGTATCCAAGCTCTTCTGACAATAATCATCCCCACATCCTTCTTGAACAACTTCTCCATGGGCGCAATGATCTGCACATAGGCATTAATAAACTTTTGATATTGTCTAGCATGACCCAATGTCATGCATAGTTGCTTTACATTCATAGGGGGCTCTAGATTGATAATGACAACGATTTTAGTAGGGTCTATCATCAATCCCTTATTACAAACAACATGGCCTAACAATATTATGTAAGGTACATAGAAAATGCATTTCTTTAGTTTCAAAGAGATATGGTACTTCCTACAGGTATCCAACATCAGGTGCAGACTAGAGACATGCTTCTTGACTAGCCCAAACGCTATCCACTCATCGAAGCAGACTTCCAAAAACTTATGAATGGAATCCTTGAATGATGCGATAACCACCCTAGAGAAAATTGTAGGAGCATTTTGAGTATGAAGGGCAGGAATGAACCCCATTTATGAGTGAAGGCAGTCATGCTTCTATCCTTTGGTGCAATCTTAATTTGGTGGTATCCTGAGAATCCATTCGTAAATGAGTAAACTTCCTATCTGCCAACATTCTTGAGAATTTCATCTGTAAACAACATAGGGAATGGATCATGGACACATGCGTCGTTTAACTTCCGTAGACCTACACAAATCTTGATATCACCCTTTCTTTTCTTCTGTTGGACCACCATGGGATTGACCCACTCGGTTTCCTCTACAGGCTCGATTATTTCAGCTGTGAGCATTTTATCGAGTTCCTCCCATACCTTTTCCTTGTATTTGGGGTTCAACCAATATGGGCGCTGCTTAACGGGCTTCACATCAGGTCTTAAATTGATCTTCATTACCCTGAAATCTCCTACTATCCCCTTCAAGTCAGAAAAATTGGTTGGAAATAAGTACTGACATTCATGTAGCAATTTGGCTACCTTATCCACTGTATCTTCATCCCAATAGTCACCAATGTTCATGAATTTTGGTTCTTCCTTTGAATCAATGCTCACCTTCTTTGTGCGCACTAGTTGCGAAATGACAAAGATCTCCACACTAGGTCCCCCAACCTTGTGCTATCCCTTTGATTTAGGGATATTAATGTTCCTCAGATCCTTATTAACTTCTTCAGTTGTAACATTCTAAATCGTTCTACAACTGTGTACTTTAGTCAATTTTACCCACGTGATAGGTTCGACAAGTGTTCAGAAGATTGTTGCCTTAATCTCCTGGAGCGGTTCATCAATGCATGCGAACCCGTCTTCGAAACTGAATGTGAGAAAGAAAATTTCTTTCAACTCATCCTAGTCAGTGGTTCCGTGTCGCAACTTTGTTTCTAATTACCATTTATTCAGGATAACATCCTGGGTATGAACAAAGATATGCACCCACTCAAGTTAAGGTATTTGACCTCACACCTTAGTTCACTGCGCCAGATGTTCACACAGATCATCCTTCCTTGTGTATTTTTTAGTGAGTCGGGTGTTCACATAGCCAGATATTAATCTCATCATTTGACAATATTCCTTCCAGGAAACAAAATTATCCCTGTGCGTACCCCACCATCTTGCAGGTGTATCTCTTAACGCTAGATCTAAGGCCTGTAACCGATGTTCCTCTGGTACATCCCTTTCAAAATGTTCAATAAACATATTGACATCACCCAAACCATCATAATAGGGTAACTTATGTACCTCAATAGATACACAATGTAGCGATTTTTTAAGTCGATTACATCACAATATAGAGACCTCATTCAACCGATTCTGCCAATTTTCTAACTCTTCATCCTAGTCTGATTGGTAGATGTTATCCTTCTCCCAGCTGATCCTTCCATATATAGTAGGATTGATCCAATCTTCATTCCATGTAGTTAACTTATAGATGTGCTCAATGCCATCATCTTCATGGTATTCACGATTCGGTTCTGTATACTGTGCACCTTCAGCTGGATCCAAGGGGACAATTACTCGAAGCTCGTTTTACTCAAATACTATGCTTTGATTCTTTAACTTGATGATTGCATTCATGTCAAAGGCCCAATCAATTCTAAGAAATGCAAAGTATGGATTAATATCATCAACGATATCAATAACTTTGAAATCAACCACTTCTCTTTCTCCTTCAATATCCACGGTTACTCCATGTAGGCACCCCATTGGAATTATCTTCTATTGATTTTTTGTGCACAACTGAATTGGCGACCATTGCAACTTAGGCTTTCCCATACATTCCCAAGTCTTCTTTTGGCATTACATCAACATCAGAGCCCGAGTCTAGGATTATCTAATCCATTTTGAAATCATCGATCTACACAGTTAGCCGCATCTCACTGTCAACTATTTTCTTGCTTTGGTTTACCTTATTGACTGTGCGCTATCTTGGTGACAACTTATCCTTGTTGGCGCAATTATCTATCAGCTCTTGCAATCCCTCTGCTACCTTCTAATCTTGTAGTAACTTCATACAGGTCTGCAATAACGATTTCAACACCGTGGGATCTGACTTTTGGGTTACAGTAGAATCTTCAGGTGTCTCCATTTGCGAGGTTATCAACATTGGGTTTTGAGATGTAGAAGCGCCTAGACTGATAAAATTCTTTCTTTCCTCCATGAATGTTTCTTTCTCTTTATGTAAATCAAACCCAACATTTTTTTCACCAGCTCTTTAAAACCATGACTCTGATTCTAGTTGTTTTCCTTCAACCTTGTCTTTTCCAGTGGCTACACTGCTTCATGTGACTATGTTGACACTGGGATCATCTTCGCGTGGTTCATATCTCATCATTTGAATATTCAGTGTCGACTGTTCGGTCTTCTTTTCCTGCATATTTTCTGTTAAGATCGGACAATCTTCTATAACCTGATTGAAGGGGTGTGTTGGATTCTTACAGTCGTGCACAAAGTGTCCTGGTTCTCTATAGTTGTAACAAATTATCTAGCATTGACCTCTTCCATCTACTCATCCTCCTCCTCTTTCCCATCCTTTAAATCCTCCTCGAGCTGTAGGTGAGCCCTAGTCATTCTATGTGTGGTTTTCAACCTGCATCCTTTACAATGGTGTTTTGTCCATCATTAGTTCATAGCTTCGACAATTCCTCTCATCATGACCAACTGATTTACAAAAGTTACAAAAACGTTTCTTTGGAGACTATATAAACTTTTGTAATAAGGAGAAATTATCGGTTGAATGTTGTCCGAAAACTTAGAAAATACTACACCAAGTACTTGCACTAGTGCATGATCCAGCGAAAGACTCTAGTTTTAGTAGGTTAGGACCTCCTGCAGCTATATAATCCTGGAATACAGGGCATTGATCCTTATTATGAACTTCAACCTTGAATTTTGTGCACCAAAATTCAGAATGTGTCTTTGTCTTAACCTCCTTTCCCTTCTTCAAGTCTACAACTCCATATGCAGGCTTGTTAGCTATGCCTGGGTCTGCTGAACTCCTTCATTTGTATCCTTGATCAGTGAATCTTCTGGGTTCATCATGATTTACAATGCTTAAGCCTAGGACCCAATCTTCTACTGAGATAATGGTAAGCTTAAGTGAGGTAATAACGAAGCTATGTACCAGTCCTTATGTTGCTCATCCAAGATCTGAAGGTTAGCATGACTTAGTAGACACTTCATTATTGATTTATATCCCGCACACATTCATTAAACATTTTCTTAATCTCCTTGATATCAGTCACGCACTGAGCTTTCAACTTCTGCTTCATAAATTCTTCATTCAATGCGTCCTTCGTATTAGCCAATGAAGTAGAGATTGAGTCACGTCGAATCTGATATACCAGGTAAGTGCCCTATCCTGTAGCATTCTAATCAGATGCACTTTCTTTATATCATCATCATTGATTTGATGTTATTTTCACATAGTTTCTGCAACGAACCAAAACTGTTCCGGATCCTCTGATTCTTGACCCCTAAATACAGGCATTTTTATCATATTTTTCATACTAAATAGTGGAGGTCCAGGTGGAGGTGTTGGCTATGTGGGCCTTGAATCAAGTTTAGCGTTAGTTAGACAAACAAATCCATACACTACTAGCCCTTTTTGCATCAGCCTGCGGAGTGCAGACCGAAGTCTCACCCGAAGCCATATGGGGGGATGCTGGAACCAAGTTTCTGCACCTTGACATGGTCATGATTTCAGTTTATTCATCTTGTTCCTGCCTTCATGCAGGTCATTAAGACTTAGGGTTTTTTCTATCTAGCCCTTTATTCCTCTCTGCGGTACCTCCGCGAAGGGGTAAGATTGAACTTCGCACAACCATGTATAGAAACTATAGGTTAAAAGAATATAAAGGTTGAGTTAAAAGGGTATTGGGGAGGGTTTTTCAATTAGGCCCGATACATTTATCTTTTTAAACTTAGGATAAGGGGGTTTTAGTGGGTTTAAGTGGAAAAGGGAAATTAATAAGGGAAAAATTATTTTTAAAGGGTAATGTCTAGGGAAAGGTGTGTAATCAAGGGGAAAAAGGGTTAAAATGAAGGGAAAGGGTTTTTACAAATGGAAATGTGTTAGGATAAGGGGAAATGAAAAGGGAAGGGTCCTTTGGAATCAAGAAGGGGAAAAACATTAGGTAATGAAAAGTAATGAAGGGAAATTAATAAACTAGGCATGTAGGGGTTTAATGAAATGAGGGGAAATTAGTGAATAAGCTTTATTATTTAGGCCCAAAAATATATAGAACTTTTTAGGGTAAATACCTAGAGTAATATATGACTTTTGTGAATGTCCTTTCTCTTTGATAATTCCTCATGCACATGAAACATAGGATTAAGAATAATGAAGGTGCATTTGAGCTTGCAAACTTGTGCACTCCAAAACCTCTTTTTCCTACCCTTTATTTACCCTAGCATTTTCTCTTCATTTATTTTGTGCATTTGAGCTTGCTGGCCCTTTATTTATTTTTCTTTGATAAGAAAACTATCTAATTCTAATCGTATAACTTCCAATGGCTCAGATTAAACTGATGAGCTCATTAGTATTCTCTACCTAACTACTGATCTGCCAAGATTAAACAGTTTGGCTAGATCTTTATTCGCTATCTATAAACATGAAGTTTAATGCATCAATGAATCAAGATTAAACTATTTGACCATCATGTATTGTGGCATTTTTGGCAAGCTGCACACAATCTTATTTTTTGCAAGGCAAAGTAAAAAGTAGTGGCCCTTGAATTTGCATCACTTTTAGAATCTATTTTTTTTTTATCTCGTTTTGGTGGGGTTCATATTTTATTTTCTTTTTTGATCCTTTTCTTTTAGTCCTTTTATTTTTCTTTTAGGACTTACCCTCTTTACATTTTTTATTTTTAATATGGGAAAACATTTTGTAGAAAGCAAAAGTATGTACAATATTACAAGACTAATCATGGCCAATTCAAAATTATGAATCCTATTATTATAGGACCCTAATAGTGGCTCCACATGGGGATGGAATTTCCTGGTGAAATGTCAAGAACTTTAAGATCAGTAGCCTTTGAAACTTTGACTGTGGTTGCCTTGTAACTGCTTCTCTATGATCTACTTTATTCATACATATTGATGATGCAACTTTCAAAGCTTAGGGCCTTCCCTTTAGGCTTCAACCTCAAAATATTATTATCCAATCCAATCTAAAGTTTGAAATGTTATGTACAATGAGAAAGGTAAACAACTGAACTAATGTTAATCTAGGGATAAGTAATGCTTCAAATTCTACCATTGATTGGTCCACCTAGTAGATCTGTTCAATCTAATTGCTTCAAGAAAAATGCATTGTTACCTCTATAACCATAAATGATATAAGGGCCTTGCCATAGGAAATCAAATTTCCCATGTTTACTTTTTTCTTCTCTTCTGGAATCCCATTTGAGTACTTTGTCACCTATGTAAAAATCATCAACGTTGGTTTTCTTGTCAAAAATATTTTTGATTTTATCTTGGATCACTTGGGATTTGTCATAGACTTCTTCCCTGGTTTGCTGCAAATGTATTGTTTGATTTATCCTCCTTTGGATATCATTTGATTCTACCTGCGGTTCTTGAATCAATTTCATCACTGGTACTCCTAAATAGGATGGAAAAACAACATCCATTCCATATACTAGTTGATAAGGAGATGTACCAATGGACTTTTTTGTGGTGAGTCTATCTGCCCATAAGGCATTTACTAAATGTTTGTTCCAAGTCTTCTTATTGTCTTCTAACAATTTCTTGATGATACTAACAAGGCTTTTATTTGAGGATTCTTCCAGATCATTACCTTGAGGGTAATAAGTTGTGGAATTGCCAAGGGTAATGTGATATCGATTACAAAATCCCACCGTTTTCTTGGATTTGAAGGCAGTTGCATTATCAATAATGAGATTTTGTGGGCATCCAAATCTTGAAAGGATATTGTTTTTAAGGAATGATATGATGATAGAATCAGTGGCTTGCCTAGAAGGGATAGCTTCTATCCATTTAGTAAAGTAATCAGTGGCTGTCAAAATCCATTTATGTTGGGCTAAGGAGGATGGGTGAATTTCACCAATTAAGTCTACACCCCGTTGCTGAAATGGGATTTCTGTGGAGATGGGTTTGAGGGGTGAAGGTAATAGCTTTTCATTTCTAACAGGAGGTCACATATTTCTTGACATCTACAAAATGGGTGGGACAATAAAAACCTGCCATTAAAATCTTATTAATAGTTGTTTTCCAGTATAGGTGTCCTCCACAGTCTCCTGCATCAAATTATTGCATAACTTTGTCAGGTTCATCTTTTAATAAACAATTCAACAAAATGCCACCATTATCTTTCCAAAATAAAGCATTGTCTATGATACAATATTTCATTGATTTTATTTTCAAGAATCTACCTTTAGTTCTAGATAAAATAGGTGGAGCTTGTAAATTTAGTAAAACAAATATGAGATCTGTATACCAAGGTGAATCTAAAAAAGCTTCACTGATCTGTGGAGTTGCCATCTCTTCCTGATCAGCTAGAGCATCAATGAAATTTATATCTAAGGCCTGGCAGTTTGATTCAGCCATGATTTTAGCTAAACCTTGGCCTTTGATTAATTTTGTAGGCTTTATTTCAATATCATATTCCAAAACAGTGGCAATCCATTTGCCTCTCTTTCCTTTAGGCCCATTCTGTGTTAGAATGTCCTTTACTACTAAATTTAGAACATATGAAATAACATGTGAGTATAAAATGTACACTCTAAAATCCTTTATGGCTTGTATTAAAGAAAGAGCTTGTTTTTCCATTACAGTATACTTTAGTGTAGCATCTCTCAAAGATTTGCTGAAAAATGCAATAGGCTACTCATAACCCTGATCATTCCTTTACAACAAGACTCCTGTAATAGTGTGTTCTGAAGCAAAAGAAAAAAATATAAAATCCTTTTTGAAATCAGGACTTATGAGGATAGGTGTTTTAGTAAGGGATTCTTTGATTTCCTCAAAAGACTACTTAGCCTCTACTATCCACTTAAGTGTTGAATATTTCTTTAACATGTTATTCAATTCTCTGATTAGTTTTGCTAAGTTAGAAATGAATCTTCTAAGAAAATTTATTTTACCTAAGAATGAATGCAATTCTTTAACATTCCTAGGGTGATTGATGTTTAGGATTGCCCCTATTCTAGCTGGATCAATTCTAATGCCCTCTTTTGAAATTATGTGTCCTAAGAGTTTACCTTCTTCTAGCCCAAAGAGTGTATTTTTGGGATTCAAAGAAATGCCAAACTTTCTACATTTTATGAATACTCTTCTTAGGTGATCTAGATGTTCATTATCTGTTTTAGAAATGCCAAATTTTCTACATTTTATGAATACTCTTCTCAGGTGATCTAGATGTTCATTATATGTTTTGGAAAACGCTATGATATCATCTTGGTAAACAACTAAAAAGTCGTGGATTTCTTTTGCAAAATCTATGTCCATTGTTCTTTGGAATATTGCTCCAACATTCATCAATCCAAAGGGCATCTTCAAATACATGAAAGTACCACAGGGAGTGGTAAATGAAGTCTTTTCTTTATCCTCTAGTTGAATTAAGATTTGGTTGTATCGAGAGAATCCATCAAGTAATGAAATTCTGGATGAACCTAATACTCTTTAGAGAATGTGGTCCATTTTAGGGAGGGGGTAGTTATCCTTCAGAGATACTTTGTTCAAGTTTCTGAAATCAATGTAGAGTTTGATTTTTCATATTTTCTTTATAGTGGTGACTAAATTAAAGACCCAATTTGAATATCTAATAGGTGCTATTATTTGTGCCTCATACATCCTTTTAACTTTGTTTTCAATCAATGGCATAAGAACTGGATTAATCCTCCTAAGCTTTTGTTTAAAGGGTTTCCGATCTTCTTTGATGGGTATTTTATGTTGAATAATGCTAGTGTCATAAGACTTGAGGTCTTCATAACTCCAGGAAAAGACATCTCGAAATTCTTTAAATAGACTTATGTATTTCAACTTTTCAGTTGGAGGTAATGCTTTGAATAATTTAATAAGCTTAGGTTTTTCTTCTGTTCCTAGGTTGCATTCTTCTATGTCTCATCTTAAAGGCTCCATTTTTGGTTTTCTAGTGTTGGGCATGGGATCCCCCAAGGGAAGTTTTGGGGCTTAAAGCCCAGATTTTGACTAAATCTAATGTGAAGACTCCGCGTTTTGTGGGCGTAGAGCTCGAACTTGAAAATGAGTCATAGGGTTGTCCGCCCTCATTTTTGTAATGTAATGTCGGCTTTAAAGATCTACCCATGGTCCGTGGACCATGGGATTGTATAAATAGAGTGAGGCTCTAAGTTGTAAGGGAAGAAGGGTCATGAAGTAATAGACGAAGAATTGAGTCTTAGCTAAGTGAAGAGGTCACAGAGAGCTGATATGCTACAATTGCGAAGGGCCTAGAAATTATGCCCGTGATTGTACGCATCCATCATGTCTATATTGTACCTTGTTTGATCATGAGACAAAAGATTGTCCTACGCTAATAGCTAGGATACGTGACAAGGAAGCACTACCACCTCCCCCGACTCAGAACCTACAGATGATGAGGTCTGAGCCACACTAGGAAGATCCAAATGTGAACATTGTGTTCTGAAGTCGAATCACGACGGGAGATGATAAAGGAAAACAACCTGAAGATAGTACTTGGGTTTGTAAGGCTCTGATGAAAGAATCAGAGTTTGATTTGGAGCGCGCTAAGGAAACCTTCATGGAAGCTAAGAAGAGCTTCGTTGATGCCTCCACTTTAGGAAGCAAAGATAGGCTAGAGCCAAAAATGGACCCCATCTATGCTTACGATGTTCCTGGAAGCATGCATGAAGATACTACACGATAGTAAGGTTGTAAAAGGATTGCAGGAACTCATTAACAGATGTGTTAGGACTGTGCTAGGAGAATTGCACGTAGTCCAGAAAATTGGAAAGCATACGACGAGGACGTGAAGAGGAATGAGGTTAACCGCATAGATTAGAGAATATGAGATGGACCAAGTAATTTTGGATTTAGGATCGAATGCAAACATTATGCCGAAGTAGACATGGGAGCACATGGGGAGGCCTATGCTACAATGGTCTCCTATTCAACTGTGAATGGCGAACCAACAGAAGATAATACCCATGGGACGATTGCAGGGAATCACTATGGATATTGAGGGAGCGAGCGCACTAGCAGAATTTGAACTAATAGAGATTTTTGATGATAGCAATCCCTACCCCGTGCTCTTAGGAATTGATTGGGCCACTGACATGAACGAGGTGATTAATTTGAAGAAGCGCAAGATGATTTTTGAGAAGAACTCTCTACGTGTAGTTATACCCTTATACCCTGTTGAGGGATTGCACTACACAAAGCTGGTACGTGACTATGAAAGCGATGATGATTTAGACTACATCTACAAGATAACTGTGTGAGAGCAAGACTAGGTAAATCCCACCGCAGATGGTCGGATCTCATGGGAGCGCGAAAGCTCCTATACATCGGATTCTGATGAGGAGATAGAGTGATGGAAGAACAAGTTACATGAGGTAACCACGATGAACTGTAATATGATGACAAGATCACTATGCTGCGTATCGACAGAAGTGAGGGATTTGCCTGCTTATGATGGGTTAAGTGAGGTAGATACTTTCCTAGATAAGTTTGAAAGGGAGGTGCTGGAAAAGCAACGTTACTAGGCCTTGAATTAGTTATTGTACGCTACGCCCGTGAGGTGGTGGGGTACGCACAAAGGGAGCTTTGAGGACCAACGCGAATGCGGAAGAATGATGCGCACATGGTTTGGGAAGCCTAGATTGCAATTGATAGATAAATGCAATGGGCAGGATAGACCATGTGCACATCTAGCCAGGTGGATGCTGACATATGAAAAACAACCTACACGGATGCACTTGAACTTCACATTGGGAGATATGGTCAATAAGTATGTGTTGGGGGTGAAATTGCACAAATGGTTCGTCAAGTTGTAACAATAGAAAGTGGAGAGAATGATCGCACAAAAGGTTATCCACACGGAAGCATTTAACAAGGTGTATAGAGCACTGAACAAGGTATGTAGTGTGTAGCGAAATGATTCGGACCTGCACGTACCAGCGATTTTATGGGCTTATAGGATAACGTACAAGAAACAGTTAGAACAGATGCCTTCCAGGTTAAGCTATGGAGCAAATGATGTAATGCCAATGGAGTATATCATGCCTAGTGTGCGCATAGCAGTCCCCGTGGATATGACGGATTGCGGAGCCTTGGAAGAAGGGATCGCGTAGTTGGAAAAGCTCGAAGAAGAATGCTTGGGACTTGATGAAGTGATCCAGTAGGGCGATATTAGGCTCCAAGAACTCATGAATGAAAGCATTTAATTTAGGAAGAAAAGCGCAATGGCGGAAGTAGAAGTCAAGATGCTGGAGGACGGAATAAAGAAAGACTTTCTTGATAAAAAAACCGTGGTGATAGAATAGAATGAGGTCATTTACATTGACAAACTTTGGAAATAACACTGGGAGTTGATCATCTTGATGCCTTGGATTGGACCGTATGTTATCAAGGAGTCCTTAGATAGGGGTGCGATGCGGTCGGTGAAGTCAAATAGCAAACTCTTCCCAAGAAAATTAACCGGTAGCGAAGTTAAATGGAAAACTCTTCCCATCTGACTAGCTGCAAGGAGCACAGTCTTAGCGCTCCAGGCAGCTAAAAGGAGGTGCAGGACTATAACCAGGTACAGGGAAGCAATTCAAATATTGTGGTCTCTGAACAATGCATGCAGGAGGTACAGCAGGTAGCTGCTCAGTGCATTGCCAACCTTGTAGTGGTTTGGGTGGAGGAGGCCTCTATGCAAAGATCTCTGTGCTGACATAGTGACTCGTGGGCGAGTCATGATGTTTGTGTTGGAAGCCTATTGGGTGCGGGATCACCCAAGGGAAGTTTTGGGGCTTAAAGCCCAGATTTTGACTAAATCTGATGTAAAGACTTTGCATTTTGTGGGCGTGGAGCGCGAAGTTGAAAATGAGTCATTGGGTTGTCCGCCCTCATTTTTGTAATGTAATGTCAGCTTTAGAGATCTACCCATGATCCGCGGACCATGGGATTGTATAAATAGAGCAAGGCTCTAAGTTGTAAGGGAAGAAGAATCATGAAGTAATAGATGAAAAACTGAGTCTTATCTAAGTGTAGAGTCAAGTCGTTGGGTTGTAGAGTAGGAGACAGCTCTGCAGTGGAGTGCGCAGACCCCTACAGCTGTGTGCACAGGGCAGGTTGAGTATGTAACCAATTGAAGCATTAATAAAGAGAGGTTTTATACCATTCCTGTGTATTTATTTACTTTTTTCTGCATTGAAAGTATTGTGTATAAATTACATTTACGTTGTTTATATGATGTGCGAACTTATATGGTTATGTTGATTAAGTGAACATAAGATAAAATATATGTTTACGTGAACTTAACTAACAGTTATAAGAAGATAAGTAATATTTGTGGGGTAACTTGGGTAAATAGCACAGATCACTTCCTTAGCAGCGCGAAAGCACCTCAGCCCCTACTTAGGGCTGCGGAAAGGCGATTATAACAGATCAAAAAGGCCTCACAGGTTAGGGTAATGCGCGAAGTGACCTACACAAATCCATTCACAGTTGGACTAAATCAACCCCTCAGACATATCAAGGGTGCGGAAACTTGGTTCCAGCATCCCCCCATACTGCTTTGGGTGAGACCTCAGTCCGTGCTCCGCAGGTTGTTGCCAAAATATCCAGTAGTGTAGGGATTTGTTTGGCTAATTAACTTAGAACCTAGGTCAAGCCCCCTCAAGCCAACATCTAGCCACATCATTTAAATCAAACAAATATTCTAATGGGACTAATCCCTTAGGTAAAAAGTTATTTTCAAGGTTTAAAATCTCATAATCATCATTAACTAATTATTCTATTTCTACTTTTTCTAAGTTATCTACTTCTACTTTAGTGAATTTAGTGGGTTTATTTATATCTACAACATTTATATGTATCTCACTATCTATGCTGTGTTCTACTGTACAATCAGTATCTTTGTCACAATTTTGGAATTATCCCTCAGTATTCATAAAATCATAGATTTGAGAATCTTGTGAAAAAATCTGCCAATATTTCAGATTAACATGTATAATAGGCCTTTGTCTTACCTCTGCAGTGTATTGGTGATTGGGCTGAAAAGGTAATCTGCAAATGCTAGTAAAAGTAGCCAAACTGTGAGCTTGCATGTTCTATTTCCTAGGAATAACAGCAAAATCAATTTCAAGAAGTTCTTTAATCAGATCTAGAACAATTTCTCTATATTGGCTAAGTTTAGGATTATTCACAGAGTACTCTCATTTAATTTGTTTTATGATTAATTGCGAGTCTCCCATGATAGAAACTCTCTTGGCTCCAAGGTTTCTTACAGTTTGCAATCCTAAGATTAAAGCTTCATACTCTGCCATGTTGTTTGTGCATTCAAAGTTTGATCTAAAGGCATGAACTTCAGAATGATTAATTTCCATGTTATGAATCCAAACTCCTACACCTGCTCCTAATCTGTTCACTGAACCATCAAAGTCTAGGTGCCACCTAGATTCATGAAATATATTATCACTATCGGGTTCTTTGTGTTCTTTTTTTACAACTGCGTTATTGTCTTTTTCAGTATCTGAATTACATAAAATGAAAGAATCCATATCAGAATGTACAGAATAAATAGGATAGTTCTGTGGTTTATTTGTACTACTGACCATGTATTTCATAACAGTTTCTTTATAAAGCTTTTTGGGCTGACCAAATACTGAAGTTGTGGCATAAGACATGTCTAATTGTAGGGATCCCTGCAATTTTGCTCCCCATGAGCGAGATAATAGCATTCCATACTTTGGAGGGATATCAACAACTATAATATCCATGACAATACTCTTACCTAGGTATTGAACTAGAGAGACACACAAGTCTTTTATTAGGCCCAAGCATTTAATTTTACTAGAATCAAAAGAGAAAAGATATTTGTATGGTCTACTTATATCTAAATCCAATGTCTCCATGATTGCTTTAGAGATTAAATTGTGAGATTCTATTGAATCTAACATAGCATTGTGTAATATTTGATCATGAATAGTCAAGCTAATGT
Organism: Pinus taeda; assembly: GCA_000404065.3. Lineage (NCBI taxonomy): Eukaryota > Viridiplantae > Streptophyta > Pinopsida > Pinales > Pinaceae > Pinus > Pinus taeda. The sequence continues at coordinate 18,800 of APFE031210268.1, read as the reverse complement.
AGAATGGAGGAACACCACTTTTTTCATGTTTTCCATTTACCTCGGGACCAAAGATTAATTCTGGTTGGTCATCATTTAGATTAACAGAGTCTTCTCCTTCATCTATATTCAGTGTTTCAGTGATCTGGGCTTTGTAGGAATCATTTTTGATCAATTCTATTAAAGGAACTAATATTTTTCCATTTGGCAATTTCAGTTTGGATATTAAATGTTGTCTGTGTTTTGCCTAATTGAATGACTTCCTCCTTGGCAATTGGAGTTTGTATAGTTTTTTCTTTCTTATCTTCAATTGGTAATTCAATTTCTGTTTGGGTATCTACTGTTTTACTATTTTCAATTCTTTGATTTGGAATAGTTTGGCAAGTAGTTGAAATCTAAATACCTTTTGAAGCTTGAGTATCAATTGATTTTTAGACATCTTTTGAAGTTTTCACAGTAGCAGATTTTTGAATATTAGTTGAAGTTTTGACAGCATTATGTGTAATGTCTACAATTTTTGGACTAGCTGTAATCTTTCGAGTGAAAGTTTTTTGGGTTTCTCTTGAGAGAATTTAGAGCTCCCACAGTTTTCTTGGTTTGAGTTTGGATAGTTTTATTAGTAGTGGCTTCTGTTTTTTTCCTACTCCTAAGGTTATATTTCTTATGAAATTCATTAATGGCAAATTCATAACCTTGTTTATAATCAAAGGACTCTTCAGATTGTAACTGTAATTGTTTTAACATGCATAATTCATTTTCTTCTTGGGTAAGAAAATAGTGTTACCATCATTTATTACCATTAAGTTAATATGAGTTTCTTGATCTTCTTCATTTTGATGAGAACTTTCAACATAGTTTTCTTCAAAAGGTGGTCTAATCTGTTGATCAGGTGGCCCTTCTCTAGGTTTACCAGTGTTGGGATTCTTCCTAAAGTTTGGATTTCTTATTTGAGGGCCTTGTTGTTGATTATCCCATTGTGGTTTTCTTTCCATAATTTCTAATCTATCCACTAACATTTCTAAATTTTTAGCCAAAGTATCTATCTTAACATCTGAAGTGGATGGTTCTTCCTTAATGGTAACCCTCCTCTCATTCCTCATTCTAGCTCTTTTAGCCAACAAGTTATCCTCTACACTAACTTCATCACTCTGCATATGTTCTAAAGTTGGAGGGTTTCTTTCTCTCAATTGGTAAGACATATTAGTGTCAAAACCATCAAGAAATTTGATGAGTGCTAAGTCTAGTGGAGGTTTGATATTTGCAGGGATTGCATTATAAATACTGTTAAACCTAGTACAGTAGTCTTGAACATATTCATTAGGAGCTCTTCTAATGTTTTCATATTCAGGCAATATTTGTAAAGGATTTTTCTTCCTTTCCCATCTATTGACAAACAATCTATGGAAAACAGGTAAATCAGCAATATGACCAACAGGTAAACCTTTAAACCATTTCTTGACATCTCCTGCTATTGTTTGTGCAAATAATCTCATCTATACATCTTCTTCATCAATTTCATATAGTTCAAAATAATCACTCATTTTATTTACATGTTGTTGTGCAGTATATTGACCAATACCATCAAATTGGCAGATTTTACTCTGATAGTCTTGGGGCATGGCATGTACTTGAGCTGGTAAGGTCAAAGGAGCATATCTGGTAGCCATGGCTAAGATTCTAGCTTGGCTAGGAGGTAAAGTGGTAGTGCTTGAGGATGAGCTTGAAGGGCTTACAGATGAGTTTGAAGTATTTGGAGATGGAAATAAAACTCTGGGTTGAAGAGGAAGCCTGGGGATGAATGATTCTGTGGAATGAGGTGTAGTGGAAATAATAGATTAGGTGGTACTAAATAAAGATGAATTTATAGACTCTGAAGGAATGGTAGAACACTTAGGAGTAGTAGCAATTAGGGCAGCTAATTCAACGGACTATTGAAAACAGGCTTCGTCTATGTGACTTATCAAATTTGAGGATAAAGCATCAAGCCTGTCAAAAGTGTCCAGAACATGTTGATCTAAATCAGGATGAACAATATTCTTCTTTGATTCAATAAATTGAATAAAAGCAAGGTCTATTACAGTATCATGGACTGAAGTTTCAGATTTAGTACGAAACAATGAATGCTCAAATGATAAATCAAATTGAAGATCCTCTAAGTTTGATAACTCTTTAGGAAGTGAATTTTCTTTGGTTAGCTGACTAATGCTTTCTTGACTTTCTACTTTATTGGTTTTTTCTCAATATTTTGTCTAAATTATCAACAATTATAGTAGGGTTTGGATTTGGATGTGCCCTGGTATAGTATGTTCTTTTGGAAGCCAGAATTTTAATTTTTTAACTTTTTAATGAAACCTTTGACAACCCTAAATGGCCTTAAGGTGCAAAGATGAGATTTAGGATTTCCTTTAAGGTTGATTGAATTAAGGACTTGTTCCCTAGTATGGTTTCCACTATGTTATTGCTCCAAAATTTCACAAGGGTTGTCATGTTGTGTTCAAAGAAATGATAGAGGTAACCACAAACCTACTTTTGAGATTAGGATCTAGCTTTCCTAATGCTCGGAGAGGGCTCTCTCTTAATGATTTAGCTTTGTTGAGTTAATTGATTTTAGGCTAGTTATTTAAGCTTTGTTGGTTTTTGATTTGATTTGGTGGTGGAATCACTAATTTAGATGGATAGATAAGTGTCTTTTTGCCATTGGGCCATGGAGTCCAAATGTCAAGAAAATAGGACTAAATCAAGTTCTAAATATAGTGTTCACAAGGCAAGGTAGCTGAGTAAATTAAGATCTTTTAGGTTGGATGGTGAAGTGATTTTCAATCGGGGTCAAGGAGAAATTAAGGATTCCTCAAACCAGATAATGAGGGAAATGAAAGAGGTCAATCGAAACTAGGGAGAAATGAAGAATTTCCTACTTTAGATATTAGAAGAAAACATCAAAATGAATAACTGTTCAAGATAGAGTGTACGTAAACAAATTCTGAAGTAACATTCCAATTATTTCATTCAAATTGGAAAACATGTATGTATGTGAAATACTTAAGAAAGTAACAATTTAACAAATGAAAGATACTTCACTGAAGTGGCCCAACACATGAATCCTATAATGCAATGCATTTGTTTTTCAGTCCAATCTGTTGACTTGAAAATGTTACAATAAACCCTCAGGTTTTCATATCAATAATAACTATAGAAATGATCAGCAACCCACCCTCTATACTTCAAATTATGAAGTATTTATACAAAAAAACTTATTACAAAATATCCTAAATTGTTTTAGGAATTATTCAAGGAAAAAGAAATATTTTCATGCAAGAAGATAGAGACAGATATGTAACTGATGCAAGTTGTCCCTCTTTTATTTTTTGTTATTTTGGTCTTTTGTTGCTTTCTCTCTTTTGTTGTTGCTCTATGTTGGTTGTCCTTTTACTCTGCCTTTGACAGATACTCTTTGACTTAGCCGATTCGTTGTTTTACCTTCACTACTTTGTATTCACTATTTACCTTGCACTTTTACAGTAAATCATTCAACTTTTCCCAGTTCTCTACATCTGGTAATTTAATATTTACCATTCTTCTGTAGACTTCATCTGTTTCTATGTATTTTGCAAAAGTGGGCTTGTTACAAAAAGATGTTTTACCTCATTCTGGAGGTACAAGATGTTCTCAAAAGTCTGGTGAAGGACTTTTCCTATAGGCATCCCTTTCATAGAGGAATTGTTAGCTTGTTCCTTTGCTACTTCTCTGATTTTCTTATCATAGTCTTCATGTGGCATCAATCTGTCGTTAATCACCAATGGATTAGGCAGACCTTTCCACCTCAAAGCATCAAATTTTACCATAAACCTAGCTATTGCTAGCTCCATTGTTTGGAATTTATCCTCAAGTTGTGTCATCAGGTTCCTATTGGTGATTATCTTCTTTACCTCTAGTATGGTCCCAGTAATATCAGCTATTCCAAGCTCCTGCAATTCATACTTGTTCTTTGAGTTAAGGAACTAGAGTATTCTTGAGGCTTCTTCTGGTATCTTTCCAAGTTCGACTCTAACCCTTTGAATTGTCTCACCAACCTCTTTGACCAAATCATTCTGCTCAAATATCACCTGTATAGATGGCCAAATATCATTGGGTGAGTCAATGATATTGGCCCATAAAAGTTGTTTTTCTTGGGCTAGTGGCTCTTTGAGTGTCAATTCTTTCTCTAACTTCTGTATCCTTTCATTCAATATTTTTGACTTTTGAGCTTCATTTTTATGCATGATTTGAGCCAGTTTCTTTTCATCCTCTGGAATTTTTATTTGTTCTTTAAGTCTATTTATCTCATTTTCTGAATGGACATATCTTCCATGGCTTTGACTAGTTTACTTTCTTCATCACTAGGATGAGTTGTTGTTGTTGTTGTTGTTGATGAACCTATTGCTAATGTAGTTGCTGATGCAATTGGAAGTGTTGTAGCTACTGGAGCTACTATGGCCAGTGAGGCTGCCAAATTAGAAGGAAGTGTTGTAGTAATTGTAGGAATAGCAATGGCAGTAGTTGCTTCAATGGTGTCCTGTTTCTCCTATACTAACTTATCCATCTCTTTCCCCATTTCTTGTAATTGAGCATTCAACTAAAGAATGAGGTCCATCATCTCATCTTTCTGGCTTTGACTCTCTAGAACTTCCTTGGTCTGTGGATGTTTAGAAGGAGGCAATTTTAGTGCTTCTTCAATGCAGCATTGTATTCATTCTTTTTTTTATGAGCTTTTATGCTGCCTTGATGTCATTTGGGCTATAGCCAATCTCAATAACCAAGTCTTCTAGTGACTTCATTCTGTTATCCTTTGCTTGTTAGGATGCTTTCTCTAGCTTTAACTGTGTTGTGATATTGTCTAGATAATTTTAAATTTTTTGTAACTCATAGCCTTGTTGGTTATCGTTGAGTATATCATTTCTCCTGCTTGCTTATGAAATTCAATCTAATCTATGAGCATCCTGGCAAAAACTTCAAATTCTATCTTTTTTTAATCTATTGATGACTTAGGCTGTTGTACTATAGGCTGCAAAAAGGTCATTTGCATTTTCCCTGTTTTAATGTCAAAAGCTGAAAGTAGCCTGTTTTGATTGCTAGGAGTCTATTTGAAATATTGGGAATAGGTTTCAATTTTCAATGCTTCACTTCTCAACTTGATTTCTTAATACTTCTCCTTTATATATTTTTCTTTATCCACTAGTTTGTTGGATAAAGAAACTTCAATACTAAGATGGTTTTTACTAATCTATGTATTAGAGGTTGATGGTTGATGAGTTTCCTTTGAAACTATTGGAGTTGTACTCACTCTAACTACTGTATTTGTATCAATGATTTGGACTCTCTCAACTATCTCTTCTTGCTCATTTATAGGATTTAGTTTGGGCTTCTTCCTGTACATTATTTCAAATCTATCATGTGTTGTATCGATGTTTGACCAAGAACCTACTTCCCTAGTCGTTTTTGCATTTCTGTCCTGCAGGGCTGGAGTATGCAGAATGGAACTAGTATCCATCTGCTTCTCCATATCTATTAAGGTGTTTTCCAACCACTCTGACTGGTTGGCATATTTCTCAATGTTTGTCTTGGACTCATGCATAAAAGGGCTCAATTTAAATTTGAATCTTAGTTTTTTGATGATACCTAAAGGGTCATACTTCCATTTGAAATTATTACTGAACTTCACTTCCTGTAAAGATTTTTCTGCTTCTTCTCCATCCTCCCTATTATTGCAGATAAAAAGACCAAGCTGGTTTTTTATTTTGAACTATGTTTTCTTCCTAGCTAATAGAAAATTCACATCATCTGAGTTTATAATCTGCCTGATATACTCTAATGAAAATATTCTCATGGGGAGATATTTGGGTAGCTTATAGGGAGTGATATAGCATCCATACACCCTAATTTCAGTGTGGTCTTGGTATAAATACCAATCCCCTATTCTACTGTGCTTGGACAACTGTAAAACTTTCTTTATCTCATCACTGATCCTGGGCTGATTGCTACTACTTAGCATATTAACAACTGTGTCAACAAAAGAATCAATGAACTCCTTGTAGCTGAAAATAGTGGAATATTTTTGGATTAAGGGTATCCAAAAGATAACAGATCTAGGATGGACCTTAGTGTCCAAGTTTTGGATGTTGACTGAAAACTTGTCTGATTGGAAATATAAGAACATGTGGAACAATACTGAAGAGTAACTGAATACTCTTTCATTTTGCAATCTAATCAATTGATCATGGATTATATCTGCTAAGAACTAGGAAAAATTGAAAACTATAGTTGGAGGCTTGCCTAGGCAAAAAATAGAGATGAAAGCAAGTATAGGCTCATCTACATGCTCATCAGTGGTATATCCTAGAATACAAGAGAGCATGGTTACAATTTGTCTAGCCCTCTCAGAGAAAATGGTGGCAAAGTAGGGAGGACTCTCTATAGGAATATGAGCCTCTTCTAGGATGAAAGTCTGCAAAATTTGAGACCTCTTGGGAAGATTCAGCTTCAAGTACAATTCAAGTAGGTTTTCAATAGAAAATGGAGTTTCATTTAGCTTCGACTAGATCTGCAACTTTTGTTTCATTGACTCTGTGGTGATTGTAAATAAAATCTGTTGGTTAGGAGAGACTATGGCTCTTTGGCTTGGGAAATAGCAGAGTTAGAATAGGTGGATGATTTTAGGGAACTGGTATACATGTGGGAACAAGTATTTGGGAAAATTTGATTCCCATAGATTAATATCATCATTCTGGTTGAGGAATTTGTCTTTACTCCAACAGTGGAGTTTCAATAGATGGCTAAGGGAAACTGTGTCTTTGATCTGGAAATCTTTGTCAGCCAATGGAAGGTGGTCAATATCCAGGTGAGGGGTTTGCAGGGGTTTTTCATTCAAAATGCTATGGTAAGCCATAGTTTTGTTTATTTTATTGAATTAGTCTTTATCTGGCTTAAGGAGTAAGCTTTAGGACCTCTGAAAGGTGAATACTGTCTACAGAAAAGGGTTTATTAGATGCACAATGGCTTTCTCTAGTTTGCCAAGGATTTTATTTAGTTGAATTGATTAACCTTTTAAAAGCATTGTGCAGAGTTTAAGTAAAGGGGCTTTTTGGTACTTTCAAGAATACCTGGAAAACAAAGGTTTGGTGTGCAGTCAGGGTTCTATGGGAGTAGCAGAGGATTTTTGAGGCTTGAAGGGTCTTTGTGCTACTTCAATTCGGAGTCTGCAGCATATTCTGGTTGTAAATGGGTTAAAATGGCCGAGCATAGTTTCCAGGCATTAGAATTATTTAACAAAGGCTCTTGGCAACGAAATAATAGTGAAAAGGGTAAAAAGGGCAGATTTTTGCTTTTTAACCAACAGTGGTTAAATTTTGTGCACGGGATTAACGTATGAATAGTAGGTGGTTTCATCCTACACGGGGAGGCAATATTATTGCTTATCGCACTACTTTTGAGTGTAGGGTGGTATTTTTTTAGAGCATGCAATGTAACATGGGGCTGCCACGTAGCAAAATGGTGATCGGGAAAAATCGTGAATCTCACGTGCTTTTGGGATGCTAATGATCAGATTTGGGAGTGTGCGATGTGGGATGTGGATCGTCGGATCTGTAGGTGGGTGATCGGAGTGTTATCGCATGGAGGAGTTGCGAGGGCTGAGTTGGGGTATGGAGTCAGGTTTAATTTAATTGTATGGGAAAATAATATATGCAGTGGGTATTAAAAGGTGGGGACCATGGGTTATACAATGGAGGGTTATAACCCATATACAAAGATTTTTGGGATCAGGAATATAATATAGTGGGAGGGTGAAATATACAAAGCAGGAATAAATGTATAGAAACTATAGGTTAAAAGAATATAAATGTTGCGGGTATCGGGGAGGGTTTTTCAATGGGGCCCGATGCATTTAACTTTTTAAGCTTAGGATAAGGGGGTTTTAGTGGGTTTAAATAGAAAATGGAAATTAATAAGGGGAGAATGATTTTTAAAGGGTAATGTCTAGGGAAAGGTGTGAAATCAAGGGGAAAAAGGGTTAAAATGAAGGGAAAGGGTTTTTACTAATGGAATTGTGTTAGAATAAGGGGAAATGAAAAGGGAAGGGTCCTTTGGAATCAAGAAGGGGAAAAAAATTAGAGAATGAAAAGTAATGAAGGGATAACGAAGGAAAATTAATAAACTAGACATGTAGGGGTTTAATGAAATGAGGGGAAATTAGTGATAAGCTTTAGTATTCAGGCCCAAAATTATATACAACTTTTTCGGGTAAATACCTAGAGTAATATATGACTTTGATAATTCCTCATGTACATGAAACATAGGATTAAGAATAATGAAGGTGAATTTGAGCTTGCAACCTTGTGCACTCCAAAACCTCTTTTTCCTACCCTTTATTTACCCTAGGATTTTCTCTTCATTTATTGGGTGTGTTTGAGCTTGCTGACCCTTTATTTCTTTTTCTTTGATAAGCAAACTATCTAATTATAATCTTATAACTTCCAATGGCTCAGATTAAACTGATGAGATCATTATTATTCTCTACCTAACTACTAATCTGCCAATATTAAACAGTTTGGCTAGATCTTTATTCTGTATCTATCAACATGAAAATTAAAGCATGAATGAATCAAGATTAAACTATTTGACCATCATGGATTATGGAATTTTTGACAAGCTGCACACAATCTTACTTTTTGCAAGGCAAAGTAAAAAGTAGTGGCATTTGAATTTGCATCACTTTCAGAATCTATTTTTTTAATCTCTTTTTGGTGGGGTTCATATTTTATTTTCTTTTTTGATCCTTTTCTTTTAGTCCTTTGATTTTTATTTTATGACTTACCCTCTTTACATTTTTTATTTTTAATATGCGAAAACATTTTGCATAAAGAAAAAGTATGTACAATATTACAAGACTAATCATATCCAATTCAAAATTATGAATCCTATTATTATAGGACCCCAACACTCCCACCGCCTCTTTTCTTCTTCTTCCTTTCTCCCTTCTAGCATCCCTAAGAGTAGTGGTGGACTGAGCTTTATGCCAATCCAATTGACTTTCAACCTTTGCACAGATTGCTTATGCATTGGTTTCCTATTTAGTGCCTCTCTCAACCTTTGAGGGGAGTGATACTCTCTTATCTTTAAGTTGTATGGTAGTGTGTTCCATCTCCTCAGGGAAGCATGTATTGTATCATCTCCTAACAACCTAAACATGTCCCCAAAATGTGAAAATGATAGCTCTTGGGCAACAAGATATCTAGGTGCCATCTGAGGATAATTTGCAATCAAATTATTAGTACTAATGAGGGCCATGGGATTTTATTGTTCAGCTTTGACCACAAGAGGTTCATTTTTCTCTCTTGCAAATATCCTTTTCATCTCTGCAACCCTTAACTCCTCATGGTTCATCCATGATGCCAAAGCCATCAATTATAAATATCCTAGCTTGGCATTAGGGTCCCATAAATCCATGTCTATTAGGCCATGTTGTGCAAATAAAACTCAGCCATCTTGGTCCTATCTTCTAGTGTGCTATGATCACAAAGATCAATGAATTGCCTGTACTCTTAAAATGGCATGCTGCCTCTCTATTCTAGGGTCTTGATCTAGAACTGCAACGACTATTATTTGAGGTATAGGGAATAGGATTTATATGGAATCCTACACTGGATTGATTCCAAAGAGATACTGGCCACACATGCCAATTGATTCTCTCTTTCCTGTAGTTGTCCTCTCAACCTTGCATTTTCTGTCTTTAGTTGATTTCTCATTATGGCCTCTCTATCTCTCAAGTGACTTAGCTCTCTATTGATCTCCTTTATTTTCTCTTCCATGTTCCCAATCTCTTCCACTCCCTTTGATTTGGTGATCTGCATCCATTGGTGAGTTCTAGCCCTCTCCTCCTCAAGATCAAAGAATAGTGGGATAGCAAATTTTTGAGGTATGATCCTGCCACCTTCAATAAACCTGTAGTAGGATTCTAGGTTAGATTAGGGGTTGGGTTATTTTATCTTTGGGTCCTCTTCTTTAGTTTCTTGCTGCTCTCATACCTCCCTTTCCAACTTTTGTGCTTCCTGTAGGTTCAACAAAGTGTCCTGTAGGACTGCTTCTGCTTCCTGTAGATTTTGTTGTGTGTCCTATTGGACTGTTTTTCCCTTGGAGGAGGTTGATCTAGTAGTAGGCCTTCTCACGTAGGTGATAGGAGACTTAGGGGAAGGAATTTTCTCCTTTTGTGCAGGGGAGTATTCAATCACAATAATAATTTTGGTTGATGTTTGGGGTTTCCCCTGTCTTATTCTTGTGCTTTTTCTTGTCCTGAAATATAAGGGGGTATACCTCTGTCTTTTTCCTTTTTCTTTCATGGGAGTGCTAAGAGTGGTGAGGGCAGCTACTACCTCTCTCTCAGTGGCTTCTGGAGACACCCTGGGTGACTCCTCCTTGTTTTCTACCCCCTCTTTCCCGTTGCCTTCTTCACCTATGTCCTTCCTGTCTTCTTCCTCTTGTAGATCTTCAACATATTTATCAGTTTCCTCCTTAACATTCTCCTATGTTTCTTAATCATTCTCCTTCTCTCTCCCCTCTTCTTATTCATCTTCCTCATTTTCTTATGTTGCATCTCCTTCTTCATCCATCTCATCCTCATCTCCTTTTGTTTCTTCCTCTTCCTTCTTTACTTCTTCTTCCTCTGCTTCAGTCTTTTCCTCTCCCTCTTCACTTACAGTAGGACTAACATCATATGTGAGAGCTTTGATGTTATCCTCTGCTAGCATGTCTCTAAAAACTAACCATGTTATAGGAATTCTGAGGTTTTGGAGGGCATATTCTATAAGGATCCTAATTAATCCATCGTGAGCTAACTGTTGGGAATTTCCCTCCTGCACTTTGATGCTTGAGTCTATTAGTGATTGTAGCGAGAAGTATGGTATGCTAAGCCTTTGGTGAGGGGGTGTTTCTACTCCAAATCTCAATTCTTCAAGAAGCCTAAAATGATAGCCATATACCACACTATACCTACCCTCACATGCAATGTATTTGATCAATTGGTATCTTACCTTATTCCATGGATATGGAAGACTTTCCCTCCTTACTCCATTTTTGTCCTCAGTGGGTTCCTCACCTTCTAAAAAGAACTTCCTTTTAGCAACCTGGCTATCTCCTTTGTCTTCTTTCCTCCATGGCATTCCTAGGGGAAGTGTGGTGACTCTGTTGATGAGCTTAGGGTTGAGTTCTATGGAGAGGTCTCTTATCACAATAGTGGCATGGATTCTAGTGAGTGGAATAAGGGAGAGAAAAATTCTTGGGCCACCTCATCATCATATCCTCTGAATTTTTTGAAAAATCGCATCCAATTATGTCATGAAGATTTCAAGCACTTGGGGGTGTTGTTGGATTCTCACAGTGTTAATGGGCCCCCTCCTATTAAACCCTCATGTCATATTATTGGTGAAGTTTGAGGAGATAAGAGGGTTGAAACAATTTTCAAATGCATAACCAAAACTAAAATGATTGTGTGTGTAATTCCCTTACACAGCTGCTAAATTAACTCAAACTTAGTGGATTTCTAGTTCAATTACTTGTAAAAAGGGATGTAATCATAGAGCCTACCTCTTCATATTGTTTGGAGTGGCCAACTCCCATGTTTTCCCGTTTGAAACTCCTCTCGACCAATCCTATAAACAGTCTTTGTGTATCTTGTAGGAATTCATGTGCATGATCCTATAAGAATTCCTGTGCAATAATGTAGGAATTCGTATGCGGTAAAACGATGGAGTTTTGCTTCCGGTAGGTTGCCTGGGTATGAAAGCGACCTGTGAGAGTGAGCTTCGAGGAAGTGAATGTATGAATTCATGGGGACAATGATTATTTCCTCTTATGGTTATTTGGGGTGAGGTGGTGTGTTGGCAACAAAGGTACTTTTCCATTTTTGGACCGCCGGTCCCCACTACCACCTCATCATTCCCTACTCCTCGTAATCAAAGCCCATCTTATGCATCCATAGTTTTAACCCCTTTTGTCCTTCTCCCTCTTTGTCTTTGAGTTGACTGCTGCCACGTGTGAGAGGAAACCTTGTTGTGTATATGTTGACTGAATGAAGGTGGCGAAGTTAACTGGCCACCTTTTCACTTGTAACAAACTTACTTGTAACTCTTACATTATTTTGACTACATGATGCATATGAGAGAGCGACCGGGATACTTACTTGTGGTGCCAATTCTTTGTTGCAGTTGTTGAAGACCAAAGGTGTTGCTATGTATATTGGTTGCATGCTATTCTTTTTCTTCTTGTTGTTGTTTGCTAATGACTCTGTTGGGTAGCAGAAGCCCCGCGTAACGGTCATGGGGCACAATGCCCGAAATTTTGGGTAAAGATAGGGTAAAGACTCCGCGGGTGTTATAGACATATTTGGGCACTACAACCCCAATCACATATGTCCATAAACCAAGGGATTATAAACCCCTAAAAGTGTTGTTTCATACCCTAAAGGAACAAGGTCAGCTGATTACATCATTTCCCAGAAGTTCTCCCTGAAAAACTGCTCAGAACTGGTCAAAACTGGACCATACAGACTGCTCCAGGCTGAGGGTGTGATGCATCTCACCTGTTACACATAGAGGGTGTGATGCATACTGAAAACCCCTTCTGTAGGGTGCGATGAGCGAGAGCAGACAAATGGCAGAGGCAGTTTGTTAGGTGGAAACCCATAGAATCTTCTAGAAACTACAAATTTGACACTTGCCTCTCTGAATTCGCCCAAGGATGAGTAAGAGATCATGAAATCTCCAAGTGGAACCAAGAACTATCAGAGAAATGACACTAATTAAAATCCCAGAAGCTGACTCACCCACCTGCAAATATCTATATATGGATCCCTCATCCTAGAGATCCAAAGGGGCTGGAATTTTGTATTTTTGTAAGGAAGTGTTGTTGGTTTCTCTGTGAAACATTGTAGTGTTGGGTGATCCAGCTTTTCATGAGGTGAAGAGGGCTTTCATGCTGGGAGGATGGAACTGTGTCAGACCACTGGGTTGTAATCCTCTCTTCTACTACTTCTATCAATAAAGCTATTTGAGTTTTCCTCCATATTCTTGTATATTTCTGAATCTTGTATTGGTGTATGCATTTGTATGGTTAATATATATCTGATCCTATATCATTTATGGTTATAGATCTCTATTATTTGATGGTATTATGCTGCTTTGACTCTACATGTGTTCTTTGGAGCGAGACAAGTGAGGAAAGAGTGGTGAAGTTCTGTCAAAGGGGGGAGGAAACAAGCAAGGAGCCAAGAAAAAGACTGAGGTTGGTACTCTCTGCTTCTCTCCCATCTATCTCTCATAAAGGAAAACACAGGTAACTTTAGTTTGTTTGTTTCTAAGATAGCTACACATCTTAGTGGGACTAGCAGCTTTGAATGGACACTAGTTTTCCTTACAACAAAATGGCGACTCCGCTAGGGAGCGAATAGTTTGATTGTTAGTTACTGTTGTTTGCTTTATAAACTACAGACGGAGCCTGAAGTTAAGCCAGCTAGCCTTCGAACTGCTTTTGCTATGCAATTGCAAAGTAGATCAACGCTACTTCAGTCAATCACTGGGTTAGTTTATGAACTGAACATTTGACTTGCAAACATCCTAAGTGCCCTAGTGGTAGCTCAAACAACCTCATTAGATCAGCCCCTATACTTTGTGCTTACTGTCTATCATTAGCTCAGCTTAAATCCCTGAACTTAGCTACAAATTGTGAGTGAAAACCAAGCTCAGTCTCGTCCCTGGACCATCGCACTGTCTCTCATTAGCAACCTGGATGCATCGCACCTCCCGTGTGTTGCAGGTGAGATGCATCCCTGTTTCCCTATGTTACAGGTGTGATGATTGAAAGGAGACTGTTTCTGCCTCTAGATTTTGGTTTTTTCTTCATTGTTTTCAGCTCTATTCAGTACTTTTGCTGTCTATGATCAGTATATCACTATTGAAACCTTCTTCCTTTGCATCATTTAGCCTCCATTGATAAAGAATTGTGAATGTTTTTTTATGTATTTTCCATCATTTACAGTTCTCCTTTGTAAAAAGTAGTTTAATTGAACTGTCGTATTCTGATTTGAAAGTTTCACAAGTGCCATTTTCAGTCAAAGAAAAGAGTGTCGTAAAGTCTTCCTCTTTTAGATAGTCGATTACACTTTTGCTATTGTAATTGATTTGAATCATCAATTCTTTGAAGTGTCAAAAGCAGTTTTCAAGTCCAAATTGAAAGTGTCATCTTAGTCTTCCTTTTGTTTTTGAACAAGAAATTTCTACAGTGTCACTTTGAGAAAAGATAGTTTATATCTGTACTGGGTTTTCTTTTTGTCATTCTCACATTAAGGAAACTGAAAAACAAATACATGCATGTGAATTTTCATTTAGACTGCATGCGGAGATTGATTTAGGAAAGTGCATCTTAGTGTGTGATGTCTACTCTATGTTGAAAGAATTTTACTTCTCTTTCCTTAGTAGCTAGGATTTTCATTGCTAAAAGAAAGTAAACGACTGTTTATCATCTTAGATTGCATATTTAGGAATTGTATATCTACATCATGTGGTGAACCTTAAAGGCAAACTTCTTAAGAAATATCAACTGTAAAATAAACCTCAATGAAAATAAAAATGCTTTGGAACCTAACGCACAACATCTAGAAGTCTACGCTAGAGACATATTCCGGCGTCGTAAAGCCTGGTAACTATTGTTTTCATCGTAGGTTGGATGATTCCTCCTCTTTCATACGACAAGTGCTAGTACGAACTTGTGCTCCCATGTACCGTCGAGTATATACTGGGAGACCACAATAGGCTATATCCTTTATCCTTAGGAAGCCGTGTCTGCCGCCCTATCGATCACAATGCACTGAACACAACATTCGGGAAGATTGACTGCCGTACATAAAAAGTATTCTGTAGTTTTGCAATTGGTTTGGTAATCCCTCTATCTAGATTTCCAGAGTAGTCACTTTCATTCCTTTTCAGACTCCTTAAAAGAAAAGGTCCATTTGAGCACTTGTCACTTCAGGATCATTAAAAATCGAAGGCGACTAGATTCATCTTTAGTTTTTTCTTGACTCTTTAAAATTGAAAAAGCAAGTTGTGTCAAAGCATCATAAAATTTATTTTAATCAGAATAACATCACTAATCCCTCGTTGGTCTTAGGTTGAGAAAAATGGAGTCCACCAATCAAGGATTTCCCCTTGGTGGGAATCCTAGTCCTTTCTCTTCTTAGGGAGATGTTGTTGCTCCACATATGGCTACATTGTCCCTTCCAGGACTCACAATTGGCCTACCAGTATGGCTTTTCTCGACCTCTGTCGTTCAAAACATAGTAATTCCTCAGCAATCAAATCAGCAACCAGATGATACTAAAGTCGCTCCCCCACCTTCTACTTCTTTTGTTTCTCCCTCTCCTTCTTCCTCTTTGCTTGGTGAAGCTAGTAATGCTAAAAACCAAGTAATTGAGAAGAAGAAGAAAGGGAAGGAGAAAAAGAAGAAGAAGCCGACGACGAAAGGGGGTAACCATGCATCATCTGGTGAAAATCCACACACTGCACCATCCAAACCTAAATATCCATGTGTCATTTGCAAAGGAAACCATTATCATTGAGATTGTCCTTGCATCCCGTGGATCTTAAGGGACTGGTCTCCTCGCTTGCACAATCCGGTGTCTTCAACCTTTGACAATCATGTTGAGAGCACACCATCAACTAGTGAAAATGAAATCAATGGGTAGAAAGGAAGATCCAAATTTCCTTGTAGACTGTGTGAAGGCGATCATGCCCTCCACCGTTGTCCTTTCCTGGACAAAGCTAAAAGAGTCTTGGATAACCGTCCTGGTTCACCGCAGCAATTTCCTTCTGGATACAAGAAACTCTTGCCGAGTCCATCGCTAGTTGAAAAATTGATTAACACACCTTTGTTGTCAGTCGAAGCACCTATCATTGAAGATAAACCCTTTGAGTCCACACCAGACCAAAGTCAACAAGTTGAGATGGAAGTTGACCCACTCTTGTCTTCAGAAGGTCCACCTTCATATGATATAGTCACCAAAGAGAATGAGAATGACACTGCTCAAATTCTTTTGTTAACACAGAATCTGATGAACATGGGAGCAATCTACCTATTACTTTAACATATGAAGGAAGTTCGTCAGTATTCATCTCGCCGTTTATTCGGTCCCTCCTCCAAGCAATCTAGTCATTTCCTTCGATTGGAATCTACAAGGGAGACCCTGCAAACCATCTAATGTACCATTCTGAATCATAGTACAAGCTTAAAGAATGATCATGGCTGGTACTACCATAGATGAAGGGGCTTCCGTGAGTATCCTTTTCTCAACTTCTTGGAAAGCGCTTGGTTCGCCATCGCTTCTGCCTGAGATTCAAAATCTATCAGGCTTTAACAAAGGAACCAGTCGATCGTTAGGGATCCTTCCAAATTTGCCTATAAATTTGAGAAGGAAAATCGTTCATCTAAATGTAATGGTAGTCCAAGGGCCTGTAGATTACAATCTACTCCTTGGGCGTAACTACATTTACAGCATGGTAGCTATTGTCCTCACTCTTTCTAGTGATGTGTTTCCCGTATGAAGGCAGAATGGTCCAGCTCGTTGACCAGCTTTCTTTCCCCGGTTCAAACACGGCTACTAGTCAAATGTCATCCCTAACTAGTCTTTTTGCATAAGGAATGTCTCATCAACCTCCAGTCTATCCACCTGATGAGCATGAGTGATTCAGTGAATGTTATGAAACCAGCTCAAGAAAAGATAGAAAAGATAGATCAACGCCTTAGAATTCAGCCTCTTCGAGGGGGCAACCTCGTTTACATTACATAAATGAATAATTCTTTGATGATATAAATGACAAAACCTCCTTTCTATATATAGGAGTCTAAGGAGTCACAATATAACCCAGCCGACCTAACAATAATAATATAAAGCCACAAAAATAACAATAGAGGGATTCTATGGGGCACAGTAATAACAATATGGGGGCAATAGGGGCACAACAATATTAATAAGGGGTACAACTACCATAGTAATGGGGTAATCACTAGTATTGTAGGGACCCAACATGCCCCTCTCCTTCAAAAAAAGTGTTGTCCTCAACGCTTGAGTAGTTCTGGATACTTCTATATAAAATTCTCATCCTCCCATGTGGAATCTTCTGAAGATAAGTTCTTCCACTTGATAAGATACTCCAAAATTGATCGATTTCGTAGTTGTCGAGATCTTGTTTCTATGATTGCTTCCAGTTCTAATATAATTTTTCCTTCCTCGTCAAGTTCTGGCAATATTGTTTGAACTGGGAGCTTGTCACCTATAACCTTCTTTAAACATGAAACATCGAAAACTGGGTGCAATCGAGAAGTTGCAGGAAGCTCCAATTTGTATGCCATAGTACCAATCTTTTGCAACACTTTGTACGAACCATAATACTTTGGTGATAATTTATTATCCTTCTTAGCTTGCTTGAGGGACATTTTCTTATATGGTTGTAGCCGTAGAAATACCCAATCACCTACAACAAAACTTCTTTCGCTGCGATGTTGATCTGCCTGTTGTTTCATTCTATTCTGTGCCAACACGAGGTTATCCTTTAAGAGTTGGAGGACTTGTTGTTGATTTTTGATGTGGTGTTCCACTGCTTGAACCTTAGAATTTTCTCTTAAATATGATGTGATGGATGGTGGTTGATACCCATAAAGTGCCATAAAATGGGTCATTTTTGTTGTTGTATGGAAGGAAGTGTTATACCACCATTCAGCGAGAGGCAGCCATTTGACCCATTGTGTCTGTTTATCAGATACAAAGCAACGAAGATATCATTCCAAACATTTGTTTACTATCTTAGTTTGCCCATCAGATTGAGGATGATAAGATGAGCTATGAGCTAACTGAGTACAAGACGAGAAAATAATTCTGTCCAAAAATTTCCAGTGAAAATGGGATCTCTGTCACTTACAATAATCTTTGGGTTTCCATGTAGCTTTTGAATTGTTTCCATAAATGCAGTGGAAACTGTACTGCTTTAAATGGATGTGATAATGCACAAAAGTGTGCATACTTGGTAAGTCTGTCAACTACCACCATGATGACACTCTTTCCCTCAGACTTGGGTAAACCTGTGATAAAATCCATTGAAACCTCCTCCCAACATTGGCTTGGAATGGCTAAAGGTTGTAATAGACCTGGTGTCTTAATTGTTTCAACCTTATTTTGTTGGCAAACCAAACATTCCGCCGCAAACTTTTAAATATCTGATTTAAGGCCATCCCAAAAAAATTCCTTCTTAACCCTGTGGTAAGTTTTTAAAAATCCTGAGTGCCCTCCTAAGGGAGAAGTGTGCAATTCCATAAGAATCTTTTGTTTTAGCTGGGAATTCTTACGGAGGTATAAGCGATTTTGTACCATAACGGATCATTTTGCCAGCTAAATGTATCCGACGTACTGGAATCTTGTTGTAACTTTCGAATAAGTGCCCACACTTCTTTGTCATTCTTCCATTCCTCCCTTTCTTCGTTTATCCAATCTGGTTGGATAATAGAAATGGCGCACAACAATTCTTCCACATCCTCATCCTTTCTTGAGAGTGCATCTGCCACCACATTTTGCTTCCCTTTTTTGTAGATGATTTCAAAGTCATAACCCAACATCTTTGTGACCCACTTTTGTTGCTCTTCAGAGGATAATATTTGTTCTAAAAAGTATTTAAGGCTATCATGATCCGTTTTCACCTTGAAGTGTCTTCCCATTAGGTAGGGTCGCCATTTCTTAGGTGCATGGAGTATTG
>APFE031210264.1:0-12771 GCA_000404065.3 Pinus taeda | reverse complement strand
CCAAAAACGGGGTCCATAATTTGGCGTTTCATCTTCTATGGTCAGGTTTTGGAATGTGAAGGGTTTTCCATTGTTTCTCAATAATAAATAGGCCTTCAAGCCTCATTGTAACACAGTTCAGAGGCATGTAGCCACACATCTCTTCTCAGAGATAAGCTTCCATCGCTCTAGCTCGTTTATTCCATTTCTGGTTGTAAGAATATTTCAGTATTTTCCATTAATGAAATGAAGTATTATTTCCACTGCATCTTTGTGTATATGGTTATGTCTGTAATTTTTTGTGTTCCTGTTTAAGTCTGGATCATATCTCCTGGAGATCACGCGAACAATTAGTTCCAACAGATTCCACAACAGAAGCAGAATACGCGGCAACAACTGAAGCAACAAAAGAAATTGTGTGGCTCAGGAAAATTCTTAAATATTTGCAGGTAAAACAAGTACAATCAACTCCACTCATGATTGACAACACCTCTGCAATAAAGTTGGCCAAGAACCCAAAGTTCCATGATCGAACAGAGCACATCAATACTAAATATCATCTGATTCGACATCATGTTGAGGCCAAAACAATCCATCTCCGTTATTGTTCCACAAATGAGCAAATTGCAGACATCTTCACGAAAGCACTTGGAAGAGAAAATCTTGAAAGATTCAGAATGATGCTTGGACTCACCAACATCCCTTCAGATTAAGGGGGGAATGTTGACACCTAATCCTCACGATTGGGTGAATTTATGTAAATAGTTAAATTAGGAATGTGAACAGTCATCAGGAGATTAACTGAGTAGTCACACCCTTTTGTATATAACAATAACATACCTAATGGAATAAATCGAATCAGTTTTTCTGCATAATGGAGTTACTGCCTGGCCTGACAATTAACTCTATTCTTAGATGTAAAATACGCCATGTGCATAATACTGTCGTCACATTCATAGTAACCCATTAGCACAGGTAATCTAAGTGTGTTCATTATGCTACCCTGCATGGGAACTAAAACTATCAATTTATTTAATGTAATTCCACTGATAACTTCACACTAGAAGCCACTTGCAATTCAATCATGACAAATCTAAAGCAGTGACACTAGTACCAACAACTAATTACCATGATAGCACCATTTCTCATACACATTAAACTTCACATACATAAGACACACATAATACCTTAACTATACAACTGAGCTTCATGGTTTAATAAATCAACAAAAAACTGGAACAATAATAGAAACTGCTGAAAATATTGTCAAAAAAAAAACCTAGAAACCATAACGGAGAGAGAGAGTAAGAGTCAACATACAACCATTTCATGAAAATAAAACCAACTAAATCTCACTTGGAGGGGGGAGCACCACCACCTAGCCATGAATCACGTATGATTCCCCATGAAGTGAAGATTTTACAAAGGATCAACTATCCTCAGTTGATCGATTCACTGGGTATTTAATACCCTCTTTCATGATTTAGTTACCATTAGCAACGTCCCGCTTTATGGATTTTTCGATTTCCCTTGGTCTTATCCGGAAAATATTTTCTTTATCTCCCATGATTCTTTTCCACATAAAATTTTGCGTTTATCTCCCGTAAAAGTTTTATGTCCAATGGATATTTATCTCCCATCCATCTGATGGATATCCAATTCATCCAAGCTTATCTAGAATCCCATCTATAAGCTTATCATGAAAGATTCATCTCTATCCCATTCCTCATGGGATTTGGAAATCATCTCCTCTCTCTTGGTGCTCCACCATCCAAGTGATTTATTTTATTTATTTATTCGACAATACATTTGCTTTTCATATTACATATGGCCTAGCTTTCCTCACCTTAGGTGTAGAATATTTTAACCCACAAAGAAGGTTATCAAACGTAGCTTTCCTCAACATGGGTTTACAACATTTAACACACAATAGAGGATATCAGACCTAGCTTTAACTTAGCTTAGGTTTATAGTAACGTAGTACACAAGGGAGGGGTGTTACATACTCCCCCCCTTAAATTTTACACCGTCCTCGGCGTATCACTGCATCATGTCCTTGTTTGTAGGTAGCTATTTTCTAATCAACATCTCTCACGGGTCTGCCATATGATGCAATTTTTCTGATGTACATCTAACACAAAGAGTGATCCCAGCATCTCTCCTTCCATAGCTACATCGGTCCCAAGGAGTGCTCCCAGCATCTCTCCTTTCATAGTTACCTGTCACACAATTTTTTCAAACCATTTGCGAGAATCTATCAATGCAAAGCTTAACTATGATAAATATCATAATATGTTATTATTAAAGCATCTATTGCTTATTATTTATTTTATCTAAATAATGCATGTCCTCTGCTTGCATTCTTTCAAGCCTTTGTGTTCTTGTCGAACACCTGGTTCTTGCACTCTCTCTACATACAATATATCAGGTAGCATATTTTCCACATTAATATGCGCATAAAGTCATAACAGATTATTTCACATCATAATATATATATCATATACATATATTCATTATAATTGTATGTACACCAAATGTGATTAACCATAGTTACTTATACCAAAGTTACTTTCCTTCTTCTCGGTAATCTTTAGGTTTGTTTACCTGATCAGACATCCATCCAATGAGTACTACATGCCCTACACACAAGGTATGTTATACACACCAATATGAATTTTGTTTTACAACCTTGTAGCATAGGTAGTCATATGGTCCCATATGTATTTTTGTACATAGTCCAGCTGTGGTACAACCTATAATACCATCCTCCTGGTATCACCTGCATGAAATAAACTTTATCCACATATTTTTCCACCATGTTAGTATCATACCAACATTCATTTTTGTGGTTCATCTATGTAATTAAGAACATTTTTATGTCATGTGTAAATGAATTCCAAATTTCATGTGGTTACAATATCAATCGCATATTATTGGATTCATGCATATTTTCCTCTTAATCATACATTCTGCTTAATGTTCTAAAGCAGAATATTAACTCATAGTTGTTGAAGTTTAATATTCATGAGATCATTAATTCACCTTGTATGTTTTAATGTTTCCCTATTTATGCTTCAATAACCTGTTGACCATGTATAATTCCGCGTAGTTATACATGAAAGTATTTACTACTTACGATCCTACACTCCTTGTACTTGTAAGTGTTTCTGACCTCACGGTATTTACATGTTAGGTCATTGTTAACATTAAATCACCCCTTACCAAATGCTGAGTTATCTGTTTAGGAATTATTGTTTGAATCACAAAACATTTCCTTATGTTGTCCAGAAACCTTATCAATGCAATATGATAAGAGATCCTCTAAAAATTTCTTGGTACAAATTATGATATCAGTCTATTTTAAATAGATTGTTAAATATAATTTAATTGACTCAGGGGTCCATACCATTTGTGATACTTCACCAACTACTATGGTTTTCACTCAAGAATACTTATAGGTTCTATTATACATATCCTTCAAAAGATGCATATGTCTTGGAAATCCATTTAAGTTAAATTTCCCTTTTAACCATCCTTTCTTCCACACGAAGAACGAGTCACATTGTAAGAAGATACATTAATCAAAGGATTAATTTGACCATAATTTATACAGTTATATAGCCTTTACACTATAACATGCTGTCACTATCCTTTACTTTGGTATTATACTTTTATAGCAATTATACCATTTATAAGTTTTTTTATAGTCTAACCTGAATTTGAACATAGTCATGGATACTTTGCCTATTTTTTATTGGCACATAATAGGATATGCATATATAGCTTGATTTAGACTCAAGACTCTTTCTATATGGATTCATAAAATCAAGACCATCCCACCATTAACCATTTGATAAATACTTTATTCTTACAAGTCCATGATACTGCACACACCTGTGCTTATATGGTGAATACATATAACTCATTAATATGCATGGATATTGGGAATATTCCTCTTCAACATGTTTATCTTAATGACCACACTATGGTAACAACATGTAAAACTATCCATGACAAGGCATAGGTATAATATATAACAATTAAGACTAGATACAACCATGGACTTCCTCCGTTATCTAATCCTCCTTTCATGTATTTGGTGAGATTTGTTTCTATTCACCAATCCTTATTTAAATATCTTACCTAATATGGCTTTCCAAACAGTTCCTCCACCAATACATGTTATGATTTGTTTTAGAGATTTTTAAGCAAAAAACAATTTTTGCCCAAGTTTTCCTCTAGTTACTATCATGCATATATGTATTTAACCTCCGCTTCAGAAACTGCAATCTCCACATGCAAAAATATGATTAATTTTGAGATTTACATGAAAAATCATGATATTAAGATAAACTAGAATTCACTTTTCTTATCATTATACATAAGGATTTAATGCATAATATTTACCTAGTTATCTGTTAGAAGCATACTATGTTCCATACTAAACATAGTAATGATCAAGTTCCTATTTAAAAGAGGCCTCACCCATCCATATATGTTCAAACTATAAGTATTTCTACTTATATATCATCGTCCATGCAGATACTATCATGAATGGGACAACTCTAATGAGTGTGATAACAATTACCCACTATGCCACTTACCACTAACTCTACTATTTCATGCCATAGAGACACATGATATTCTGAACATTGTTCATGAAAACCTTTTTCATTTATGTAACCCTTACTAGGGTTTGACCATTATATTTTTATTTAGTTAATTTCCTTTATAGCACATGTAGGGGTATCAATTTGCTTCCATTATAGTTATGAATTCATCCATGCTATCCACCTGTTAGAATAATTTATCTCATTCCTGGCTTTAATTCTCCACAAGGACCAGAATATTTTAGGTGACTTTAATAAGATTATAATGGATTTTCATGTAGTCCTAACCATTATTGTGAATATCAATAAAAAAAAACATGAGCATAAGCACAACGATATCCTTAAGAAAAATTTAACAAGTAAGAGAATTTCCTAATGAGGAACTAAACAGTGCTCTACTTTCACATTTATTTTTAATTTCCATATTGTCCTACCTTTAATGGATGATATAATATTATATTTTTATCAATACTAGCTCCAAGGATTCTTAAATATTATGATTTCTTCAGGTGTTGTTAATGTTCAATGGTTATCATAAGCACGTAAGCACAATGACTCTTTAGATCAACACCTGGGCACAAACCCCCAACTTGGAGAAAGGCATGCATCACGGTATGCACCCAACAAATTTCTTCCATGTCCCTTCTTTTAATAAACATGAAGGATTAGCTAACTAGTATCAATGTATAGCATAGATAATTGGAACCATACATTATATCATACTAATTTCTCATGTACCGTGGTCTTATGCCTGATTTTTTTTCCATTTAACCATAGGTATCATATGTTTTGTAATGATGATTAGATTTAGATTTACAAGCGATCTCATACATCAATATATGTAAACCCCCCAACAAGGTTATTGTAATATATTCCATGTAAGTATATTGGTCGCATGCAGTTCTCATAATAAGTAAGATGGGTGCATAGGCCCAAGCCACATTAACTACCTACTATGTAGCTACTTCTTTAAATAATGAGAGTCACAAGCATAACAGTGAAATCATTCATCATACATATTGCTACTACCTCAATAAAACATAAACATATATACAAAAATAATCAAATTTTCCAGGTCGAAAATTTCCCTAGAAATCATTATCCATACTAATTTAACACTTATTCACAATTCAAAATGAGAAATTATTAACCCATGCACACTACTCTTTTCACTCAGAATTTCCAAGTTTTTCCAAAAGAATTTTCAAGTAGAAATCATTATCCATACTAATTTAACACTTATTCACAATTCCAAATGAGCAATTATTAACCCATGCACACTACTCTTTTCACTCAGAATTTCCAAGTTTTTCCAAAAGAATTTTCAAGTCTATGTTGCACTTATCTCATCAATTCACAATACTCATTCATTGTGCCTTAGGCATAATTTTCCCTACCCAGAAGCAACCATTTTCTCATTTTTATTTACTAAAAATAATAGAGGGAATGAGGAATATATTTTTTTTCATATAAAACCAAAACTTATTAAAATCGACATAATCTTACCATTTGAAATGAGGCTCTTTTGCATATGTCTAATCACACTGTGTTTTTGTTTGGGCCTCTGTTTCCTTTCATGGGGTGGTTTCATGTTTTCGTCATATGTCTCCTTCTATATTACTTATCGTTTCGCTTGATGGCCTATATCCTTCTATATTGCTTAATGTTTCCATTGATGGCCAGTTAGTGGAGCATAGTTCCGTTTTGAATAATTTTACTTCGTCAATAATGATGAATAAATCTAGTATCTTATATGGAATAAAGAAAAACAGAGAGGCACATCACACTTGGAATCGAAATTTAGTTAACCAAAACACACTGATCAAGAATCGATTTATTTACTGATTAACTATGGAGTTAAAAAGACACAACGAAATATAATTTTTTTAGATTTAGTGAAGAATGGACACTCGAATTTTGCTTGCTTATGGGAACCATTTTGTGTGAATGCCTTTAGGATATCACTTTCTTCTTCTGTCCTGGTGGATGTTGCAATTAAGACCATCACACCCTATTGTTCAATCCAAGTGATCCCATTAATGTAGTTGAGGGTCTAATACTTTGAGACCTGCGAACGAGTAGTGAGTTTTTTTTGGACCACACAACTCGTTATTTTCACACTGCTCCAGGCCAGCTACATTGGAACTTGGCATAAGTCACAATATTTTGTTTGTAAAATTCATTATCCCAATTTCCCCATCCTACTAGGTATATAATGTTATCCATGTAAGTGTCATCAAACACTACTATGGAGTAATCTCCCGAGGGCTTGCCCATATAATTTTCTCCTTTGCCCGTTATCTTGCAATTTAAAAAGACGAAGCCCGTGTCTTTATATGGAGAGCCTCTAATCTAAGTCTTAAATGTGCCCAAAACGTTTCTCCTAGTGTGGAGAGTTTTCAAATGACTTCAAATTTGCCACGACCCACGATTTTAGAATATTCTTTTTCAATACGTGGTCCATGCATACATAATCCTCAAAATTTTTCAACCAAAACAAAAAAAATAATCACCAAACTTTCTCAAGCGAAACCCAAAAAATTGATCGTAGAATGAAAAAAATGCTTATCTATGTTGTCTGCAGAGCATAACAGGGTCTTTCGAGACCAAGCTTTCTCAGTTATTTTTGGAGTGGTCTACTGCTTAAACCATTGTGAAACTTGGTTTTGGCACTCCTAAACCACTACAGAACTCAATTTTTGGCACTCTCATCTATAGAGCAAGGTAATTCATTCAATACCAAGTTGGTTTATTTAATGTTGTGTAATCTCTATCAATACAGTGGGAATAATCATAATCTTTTCTTTCCAACTTATCTTGTGCTACTCATCGTTATCGCTGGGGTAAGATAACATTTTATGCATAGTTATCTCATCCTATCCTCTTCACCCAGTGGATAGGTTTTTCTAGGAAACCTAGGAAACAACACTCACTGAATACAAAAATCATTTCAGATCCATCCATCTTAACATGTTGATATCTGTAGCATATTGTAAACAACAACAACAATTGTGGTTTCGTTGTGCTTCACAATGGGGCTTTTGCGTTATGTTTTTCTGAGTCCATCTCACTTCATGTTTTTTTGTTTTTATTATTAGAAACTAGTGGCTAATGATTATCAATGGATAGCCTTCAGCCAAATCTTCAGTAAACAGAGGGGGACTTAGTCGAAAACAAATATAAATCTTATGGTGATTCCACCACGTCCCAGCAAAATGCTACTTCAACAGTGACCATCGTATCAATCACACGCCTTTACTTTGTGTCTTTAACGGTACTTTTGCTTGAATTTTTTTAAAATCATTCCTTAAACTTACAAGTACGATTTTCTCTTTCCCTAGACCAATAGCATATTGGTGAAACTTCTGGTTAATACGGAGCAAGATTCCTGGGTGACACTCCCTTAACCATTAGTGGTACGAAAACCTCTTCCTTACTTCAACTTGTATGGCCGAGTTAGAGAGGAATTGATTCCCCTCTGGGGTAATAGTATGTTAATTTATGCATTGGAAAATTTGATGCCATAGATAGAAATTCATAACTATGCACACCATATCTATGGTTGTGCCAATTTTGGAGGTTTCAAACTAGGTGATATAGTCGAAATTTCCGTAACTATCAATCTCTGCAACCCATGCAAAAAGGATACTATCATTTGATGATTTGTATTGGGTAAGAATGGTCCAAGCCATCGCCATCTACATGAGAGCAGAGGCATTGTTCGATGTTATACTCAAAGTAACCCCTTCTCACCTTGAACTGCATGTTGAGTGTAGTCGAACATTTGATGAAAAACTCAATTACGAGTTAATAATAGTCAACAATGCATTAAGGCCAAGTGTGAAGTGACACCCACAAGGAAGGGTTTCATCCACCAATTAGGTAGAGCAGCCCATCTGTCCATCGACATGGCATTTGACCATTTGCAATTTGCATCTCTAAAAAAAATTGCATTCATAATAGCATACTTAGATGACCTCCGATCTATTAAGTGTTAACCAATGTGCAATCCAGGGTTATTCAGAACACTATCCAATATCCCTGCTCCTACCTAATAGTTTGTTATTGCATGATGCTCTAGTCAACATTTTTGTTTCTCACACATATACAATAATTAGGAACTGAAAAAATAATATTTCCGGATAGAAAATTCCAATGTCAACATAAAGACTTCTTCTTCATTCTTCATGATTCATGCAACAAGAATTGTGCATATATGCTCCATATTCCTTTAACTAAAAAATTGTTAATATTTAGATTCAATCTTTAAGAATCATTACAGATTTGCACTTATACCTTGACTCTCTATTACACTTTTAGTAGTGAGGCCAAATGAGGGCTCAAGAATTTAGCCTCCAAGATCCATAAATTTAAAATTTTCGATTCATTCACAGTTAAAGCCTTACCCCTCCTTGCAGATCTTGTCTTCTAAAATTACCTCATGCATATTACTATTAGGCCATGGTACAATTTTCTCATTAATTGTTTTATTGGTTCTCTTGTATGGAACCTTAGATTCGTTAACATCTTGGATGCACTTGATCGACCATTGAATGCATGATGGTAGGCATCCTATCAACATATCTAGGTAAATAGTCACCAACATTAATGGACATTAATTTCATGATCATGGTAGTGTTATTGACTAGTCTTTCATTCCCATGCATACTAGTTATATATGCAATACAAATACTTAATCCATTAATCGTAAAATAGGATACATATTCCTCAATTGGTGAGTTTTCATAAACATATATTAATTTAGAGAATTATGATCATACCATATCTATGTAGTGGATGTAATACGACGAGTTAGAAAATCCATAAAATCCACAGTCATCTCACATATTCATACATAATCTCACCATAACCCACATTGCTTCCACTATTAACTCTATTCTTAGATGTAAAATACGCCCTATGTATAATAATTTCATCACATTCATAGTAACCCATTAGCATAAGTAATCTAAGTATGTTCATTATGCTACCCTGTATGGGTACTATAACTGTTAATTCATTTAATGTACTTCTATCGATAACTTCACACTAGAAGCCACATGCAAGCCGATCATGAGAAATATAAAGTGGTGATACGAATACCAACAACTATTTACCATGATACCACCATTTCTCATACACATTAAATTTCACATACATAAGAGACAGATAATACCTTATCTATACAACTGAGCTTCATGGGTTAATCACTTCAACAAAAAACTGGAACAATAACAAAAACTGGTGAAAATATTCTCATAAACAAACTGGAAACCATAACCGAGAGAGAGAGGGTAAGATTCAACATACAACCATTTCATGCAAATAACACCAACTAAATCTCAGTTGGAGGGGGGAGCACCACCACCTAGCCATGAATCACCTCTAACCCCCCCCCCGAAGCGCAGATCCTGCCAAGGATCAAATGTCCTCAATTGATTGATGCATTGGGTATTTAATATGCTCTTTCATGATTTAGTTACCATTAGCAGTGTCCCACTTTATGGTTTTTTCCATTTGCCTAGGTCTTATACGAAAAAGTTGTTCTTTATCTCCCATGGCGCTTTTCCACATGAAAGCTTGCCTCTATCTCCCACAAAGGTTTTATGTCCACTGGATATTTATCTCCCATCCATCCTTTGGAGATCTAATCCATCCAAGCTTATCTAGAATCCCATCTAGAAGCTTATCATGAAAGATTCATCTCTATCCCATTCCTTACAAGATTCAGCAAGCATCTCCTCTCTCTTGGTGCTCCACCCTTCAAGTGATTTATTTTATTAATTTATTTGATAATACAATTTCTTTTCATATCACATATTGCCTAGCTTTCCTTAGCTTAGGTGTAGAATAGCTTAACCCACAAAGGAGGGTATCAAACCTAGCTTTCCTCTGCATAGGTTTACAACATTTAACACATAAGGGAGGATATCACACCTAGCTTTAACTTAGCT
Organism: Pinus taeda; assembly: GCA_000404065.3. Lineage (NCBI taxonomy): Eukaryota > Viridiplantae > Streptophyta > Pinopsida > Pinales > Pinaceae > Pinus > Pinus taeda. Next base: position 2,228 of record APFE031210264.1, on the reverse strand, counting down.
TAGGTTTACAATAATGTAGTACATAAGGGATATATACCTCCACAATTTTTTTGTGGGCAAATTTAATATAAAGCTCGTATGGAACAATATTCCCAATTTATTTGGAAATTTAAGCATATAAAGTTAATATTAAATTCTCACAAACCAAGGCAATTTTATATTTCTAGAAACAAACATGCTCATCTAGAGTAACTAGGAGTGACAACACTTTTAGTATTCAAAATCAAAGAGAGTTTTCCTTGTTAGTAAGTAACGCTTTGTTGATTTTTGACACAGCAACAGCTTGGCGCAACCCAATAGATTACAATAGCAGATTCACAATAAAAATAGAAAATTTCATTTTAAAAACACCAGAATCAAATTTCCTGAGTATTCAAGGAGGGCGCAACCAATATAATACTTTAAACAAAATGGAAACAACGTTAAACCCCAGTTGAGGGGCACATATATTTCATTCAAGTCGTAATAAAAATAAGTGTCCCCGACCAATTACATTCGCGTTAAAACACTTTTATAACACGTTGATCTATATATAAACATCGCAACTCTCCCATGTTTTATCTGCACAATTGTATTATAAATCGGTGGTTTTAAATCGCTCTTGGCAAACTCTTCAAATATCGATTTCTTACCATAACGCCGATGCAATTTCTATTTGGGATCACCACTTGACGGTATGATATGTCACACAAATTTCGCATAGTTCACACTGCCAATGCCACAATTCTGGAACCGATTCCATTCCAAAATTGATTATAATCTTTGCCTCCAGGTTTATTGCAATATGATGGAATATGCAATTTCTCCCACTCCGATGACAATTACACAAAATCGATACAACAAACACCGTTTATTTTCCTTTGATCAAGATTTTGACGCAATTTCCGTGTTGATGATCTTCGTATCACTCTGTGCTATCACTCTATTCCAATAAGAATTCACTCACTCCCAATTTCTATGTTAATGACCTTTCCAAACTCACAAAAATGTGACAGTGCCAAGATTGAATAAAACACAGAATTCATATAATTTTCAATAGAACACAAATCGAAATCCGCTTCACTCAAATTCTCTGATCAACCAGATTTAAATTTACAGAATCTGTCCCTCACTTTTACACAAACCACACTTGTACTGATAAAAAAAATGAAACAGAGTTTTGTTATTACAAAAATGAAAAACAGAGTCTTTCTCGCCCATCCCTTAATAATGATATCTATTCGATTTTTAACATAACTACCCCCACTAATCTGAGCTTTTCGCTCCACAAAAACCTCACCTAACTCTTCTCCTCTATCACATTAATTTTCTAATAATAGCTTAACATAAATCTTCTATTTATTAATAAATATCTTAAGAGAATCTCCTATCTCTAACTGTCGCTTACACCTGTTCGAACAGATTTTATCACTAAATCTAAATAAAACAGTCTCCTTATTACAATAATAACAAACTATTTGAAAATCAACCCCACAGTAACTAAAATTGACCAAACAGTAAATGAATTGTCAAGCCACAACATGTTCACATATTTTTCACATTGCTAGCTTATTCCAATGCTCCTGCATCAGAATCCTGGGGTAGAAAAGATTAATCCTTCAGATTTTCTGGATTTATTCCATATCTCTGTAATTCAGCGGTTGTCAACCAACTGGAATCTTCCATTGGTTGCTCTTTCCACCTGACCAGATACTGGAAATATGTTTGTCCTCTCGTTTTCTTGAACATTCTTTGATCCAAGATAGCTTCCACTTCCTTCTTGGATGCATTTGGTAGCTGTTCTTCCCAATCTACAGTTTGAATTTCATCAGTTGTAATTTCATTCTGCAATTCAGTTTCTGCTTCTCTGAATGGATATAAGTCTGCAACATTAAAAATGGGGGATATTTCGATCCCTTCCGACAATTCAATTTCATATGCATTGGCTGAAAATTTCCTTTTAATTTTACAGGGTCCTATTTTCTTCAGTTTCAGTTTATTATAAGTCTTTGTAGGAAATCTCTCTTTCCTCAAATATGCCATAACCAAATCTCATACCTGAAACTCCTTTTCTCTTCTTTTCAGATCTGCTCTTTGCTTGTACCTCTTGCTTCTTTCCTGTAGTTTACCTTTGACTTCTTCCTGTAGTTTCTGCATTTGTTCAACAAAATATTCAGCACTTTCACTTCTAGCTTCTTGTTTTCCCAAGTCTCTAAGCTCATATACTCCTCTCGGATGCATTCCAAAGA